>JADLZN010007515.1:0-35258 GCA_018155175.1 Sinocyclocheilus anophthalmus
CCTAGCTCGACGGCGGTGACAGCAGCTGCAATCCAGCTGTCACTCAAGTGGCCACGGTCTTAATTATGCAGAACTTTAAGGCTTCATATATTTAAACGGATGAGTTATAATAAAAATTCACCCCCTCACAGTTGTCATGAAGGGCAAAATAAGCTATATAGACCAAAACCACTTTTTTGTACCAGGCTGTAAACATGTTTTTTTTCTGCTGTGAAGTTGGGCATTTTAACATGGGGGGGGGGGTCTATGGGATTGACTCCCTCTTGCAGCCATGTCGATGATTGCAGATCCTTCGAGGTCAGGGTGGGAAACGCTCAGGTTAAGTGACATCAGACAGACGACTGAGTAGAAGAATGCTGCTACAGAGAGTTTGGGCCATTCACACAGAACGCGTTTTCCATGCCATTGCACTACTTCTTTCCATGGAAACCACGCGCTTTACTTATGTGCATGACCGTTAACCACTCGCGGCTCTTTTTGCAGCGCCGCACGCGTCCTTTTAAGACTTGTGGTCAAGTTAAAAAATTTCAACTTTTAACACCATCGTGCTCATCAATGTCAGTTTCCAAAGCAGATGGACCATCAGAAGAAATTTGAAGCAGGGCAAGCGTTGCCAGCTTTGATTTACCAGTAGCAGTTGGCATGACACTGTTTTATTTGCGGCACATGCGAGGAGCGCTCATATGCCTGGTCCGGATCTCCTGAATATATCAACCTTTCTTCAAGCGATGTATCACAGCTTGTTCCTTAAAAAAGAGACTGGAGAGATTAATCTCTTTCACTGCATACTCTGTGAGTAGTATTTTGTTATATTGCTTTAATTGTCGTTTTGTCATCACATCTCAAAATGCTCCTCTTGCGTTCTACTCTGCGCTTTTTGCGAACACTAACGCTGAGAGCATGTCTAGTACAGCCCCCAAACAAATCGGACTTTGTAAAATAGCATAATAAGACCCCTTTAAGTCACTTCTGTGTTGGTTTCAAGAGAGACCGGAAGGTTGCCGCTTTGTAGGAGTTTCTATTAATGTCCATCTCGAGGGGACGGACTCTTTTAGATATATTTTTCTTCATATCGTCTCTGTATCATAGCGTATTAAAGCAGCTTCATTAGCCTGGACTGTTTTGTTACAGCCAAGGAAACGCTGTTTACTGCTGTTTCCATAAGCCACCCCCTTCTGTCAGAGAGGAAATTTGCGTCTCATTCAGCCTTCGGCTGTCTTATTATTAAACTAAAGTCAAAGGCATTCAGTTTTTGTCTTAAAATTTTCAAATTATTCAAGTATAATGTATTCAGGATATTTGTTTGGATTGTGATTCAAATGCAGTAGTTGCCTCTAATTTTGGATGGAAAGAGCACAGGCAAAGCCTTTGTTTATATAAAGAGTTTTTTTGTCTTATTTATTTGATTAGATTTGTGGTTTGTTTTAAAATGTAAATTTAGTTCTGTTATTTGACATATTTATGTTTCACTAAGAAATGTGCAGCATTTTGTCAAAGCCATAATACAAGGATACCTTTTAATTTATAATTTCTTAAATCTAATTTTGTTTAAAAAAATCGTGAGAAAATCGAATAGTGAAATCAGTATCGTGAGTTGTGTGAATCGTTACATCCCTATAGTTTAAGAATAAATATAATGATGTAATAATTAGAAAATAATTTATTTTACAGAAAAAAAACCTGCAAGGTTAACTGTTAACATGCAGACAGCCCAGCCTATAACTATACGTCTTTAGAAAGATTTTATTATAAAATGTTATACTATTATGATAAAAAAGGAGCCCATCCATGCCTTTAATATGAAATATGAGCCTCTTATGAATCCACTAAGAAAAAAAAATAAAAATGCGAAATAATACCCTGTACACTGAGACAAGGGATAGGGTGGTGTGAGCCTTGCTGATTGCTAAACACATGTAATGTCTGTTGCTTTCGACTCCTATCCAGAGGGCGCCCTCACGCAGAAACTTCAAATATGCTCACAGAATTAATAGATGTTCATGAAATCTCTCCTCAGCAGTGATTGCTAACAACAAATTCACATTTAGACTTGAATTGTCTGAAATACAATAAGAACTTGCATCAAGAACTTGGACGAGAGCTCTGCAAACCAAACTATCACTTCAATTCTTATAAAGCCTTTTTTTGTTGTATCCATCATCTGTCCACAACTTTATCCCTGAGATCTTTTGACAGTGCTTTGCCACCCATAGTTGATTGTTTGCTTCAGTTGCACTACTAAGGACTGAAATGCTCCAGGAAAGATCTTTTCATGCTGAGCTAATCAAACTGGCCACAGCTGATCACAGTTGAAAGTCAAATGGCTTTGTGTGCCATTGAGAAGGTGATTAGCTGAACCTGATTGAATTTAATAGTCATTTTTAGGAGGGGTGATCCTATTTTCCAACTCCCTGGATTCAGTTTTTTTATTTTTTTTTATTCATTTTGCTGTCTAATCTTCACCCGTGGATGTTATAATTTACACTGATAAAATACAGACTGTTCACAAAACTGGTGGTCACGTCTTCATTTTCAATGCTGTAAGCAAAGCAACAAAGATGTATTAGTTTTTTTTTAAAAAAAGGGGGGATGATTTATTTTTCCATACCCATTGTTTTTGTGTGGTGTGTGTGGGGGGGGCGAGAGAGATGATATGCCTACTTGTTATAGCAATAAAATCAATTTGTAATTCTAACTGAAAGCAACACTAGATACTAGTTAAATACTCATCAATTGCATTTTGCCCGTGTCGATTAACCGGCAAAGTAGCAGAATACTGGAATATTACGGACGCATGAAAAGCATTATTATTTCAAAGGCTGCGATTCAATTAAATAAATATATACGCTGTGGGTTTAATATGCGCTTTATTTATATGCATATAGGTTACGGCTCCGTTCACAGTAAATGCTGCTCCACACAAACAATTATCATTTACATGCACGGACGTCAGCGACACCAAAAAAAGCTCCAGCTGGGTGGCGCCGCTCTTTGCTGGCTCTGTGATGTGGGTCCACCCCTACAAAATGTACATACGTTCTGGTTTATATTTATTTTTTAATGTTGTTTTGAAGCTGTTTTTGTTTAATGTAGCCTCGTTGCTTTTATATTTATTTGAAGCCATTTATTATTGCCTCATCGTTACTTTATATATAAAAAAAGTCATATTAAAGCCTGTTTTTCACTTAGGTCTATTTTTATTACCACAAAAAAAAAAGAATAATCAAATAATAAACTGATTACTCATAACGTAGCAATAATCATTAGTGACAGCGCCTATCAAATACTTAAAGGCGCTGGGCTTAAGCAATATCAGCAGATCAGATTTTTTTCTCTCTCTGTGTTTATTTTGTTATTGAGAGGAAAGTTTGCAGCACATATTTACATAATCATCTAAATGCCGCTCTCAGCACCGCCTGGTTCGACTATTATACTACATTCCGACTCTCATAAGTGCCGTGTGTCGTCGTCTTCTCTTGTGGAATATTTGTCGTCTTCTCTTGAATTGCATCCGGCAGCGCTGACAGTCCTGCGCTACAGTGTCACACTAGTCAAACCGTGTTATTTCAGGCCCTTACATTAGGTTATATGAGATTAAATATGACTGGTTCGATCAACAAAAAATTTGTATACGAGCTTTTTTTTTTTTATTGTTGACAATGTTCGACTAAGCGTTTAGCCCTAGTCATGCCTCTGTTTTATGTTGTCTGTAGCGCATCTGTTCTGCACCGGCAGCTCAGGTGGTTCAGCAGGTTCTGGCAACGGTGGAAGCCAATAAAGTGAGTCACACATGAGCTGCTCCAAACACCAGTCACAATAGTACAGTTGCTGCTGATTGAAATGTCAAACTGCTTTTCATCAGAATTCAGTGTTAGTAACAAGGATTTCCTCTTACAATTCACAAGCACAAAGTCTCCAGAGTGAGCAAACATCTGCCATGTGGTTTAACCTTTTTTTTTTACTTGCAGAATTCGTTTCAAGGTGCATTAAAGGTCCCAGCACCGCTGGCAGGTCCAGCCCAGACTACATCAGCTAGTTTTGTGTTTGGTGAGTGTGACTCAGAGTTCACATGTACAAATAGTATAGTATAAGAATAATAAATGCTAAACAGATTAAATAAGGGCTGCACTACTTAGTTTATACTCCAGTATCTGTGGAGTAATGGTTTGATTGTAGTAATGAACTGGTTTGTGTTTGGGCTGCTGCAGGTGGAGCTGCTAAACCTGATGCAGGAGCATCTTCATCCATCAGTGAGAAGAAATCAAAGGGTTTTTCATTTACTGCACCGTGAGTTACTAAACCGTATTACTGTGACCCCCTTAATCTCAGTACATGTCTTCATGGTTGTTACTGATTATTATCATGAGTGGTTATCTTGATCTAGTCTATATTAGTCATACGGCTTTGCTCTTGTGTCTCTTCAGCAGCACTTCTGATATACTGGAATATTAAGCACGTCTAATGTCTTTATATTGTTTGCATATAAATATGAACTCCAGTATGTGGTTTAGACACAGAATCTGCTGTTTGCTGTTTCACAGGTCATCAGGGTTCAGTTTCACCTCTCAATCACAGGACACCAACAACACTCAAGGTAGCATCTACTGTATGTGTCTTGTGTCATTTAGAAATGCAAACATTTGATCTTGTTCACTTTTAACACTGTATTAGTCAGAAATGTGCCATGCCAATGGCTAGGAGTCAGTGCCGCTAGAATCTGCAGAAATCTCCACATAATTAAAAAATCTTTGAAAGAAACAACTACAAATCAATAGTGTTCTTATTTTAATTCAGCCCCAAACTTCTGGAATTTAAAAATATTTTTATTATAATTATCTTAGTTACTTATTTTCATCTATGGATCCGCTCCTATTTCATTGAATTAAAAAGGGCAAGACCGGGCAGAATATTGTTCTGGATAGTGGGGACGTTGCATAGAGACGTCCGACCGTATGGGGTTTTTTGGGGGGCCGATAACCGCTAATTAGGGATTCAAAACGATTGATATATCGCCGCATTCTTTGTGTAGGTTATATTATAGTACAGTATAGTCAAAAGTTTTTGTTCACACTACCCATTACTGTGTGTCAAACTTTGACTGTACTGATATAGAATCGTATATGCCTACATAACAAATATATAATACAGAAACACATTTTTTTTTATTTTGCAAGCGTAACGCAAATGTGGTGAATCAACACTTATGATGTTGACAAACATAGGCCTTGTAGTAGCCGGGTCTTTAAACAATTTAACAATAACTTTTATTATTAAAAATGAGTCGACATCATTGCACTTACAGGTAAACTTCACTATTATAAATAACTAACACAAATAGACAAAATATAGATACTGAATTAGAATTAAACAAGGGACTTCTGTATGGGCAAGCAAGCTACTGACCAAACCAACGGGGCAGGTTTTGCAGGAATCATAAAGCTTGTCGGCTTCGCGATGTGATTTGACCGATGTGATAAGCATGAGTTCTATAAACACCAGCATTGACTGAGTGGCCACGATCAGCTCCGGTAACCGTAACACAGGCTTTAATGCGCTGCATACGGGTGCCGTGATGCGCAGATCAGCTCTAGTCTCTAACGTCACTGAATCTGCTGTTAAAAATGAATCATCCATTCATCATATCATTATGCAAAACTAAGAATTAGAATCATTTTAATGGAACAATCAAAAATAGGTGCGGGTGGGTAGGTGGATAATTTGTAGCAGCGGACTCGAAGTGTGAAGTTTGAGCTCATCCGCGTATCTCTACACTACAGTGACCTGGGTTGCCAGTAGCAAACAATGGAGCACAGTCTGTTGGACAAAGTATGTAATTACACCATTTACAAGCATTTTATCTGTGTTATATGTTCTGTAAAAAAAAATTCATATCGCCAGCATATTCACCGACACCGCTATATCTACGACATGCTCATATCGGCCAATAATAACGGCAAAACTATGTATTGGTCGGGCTCTAGTTGATAACCACTGATTTAGACCCCAACTATTAATTAAAAGTGTTGGATTTGCAGTTTTGGGTAATACCGTTTCCCATGTTGAAATCCATTTAGCTCAATTCGACCAATAGTCTCTCAAATTCAATGCAGAATGTGTGAGAAACTCTGCAGGTTCTGGACCTGCTGTTGGCTTAGTAGTCACACCTCTCTTATTAAATGTCTTTTTTTTCCCTACTTTTGCAAATAGCGAAGAGTTCTTGCCTACCAGGCAAGTTCTCTTTTGCAAGCAGCATGGGAACAAAGATGACGTTTGGTCCTGTGGGGTCTGAGGAGCCTTTTTCCTTCACTCCAAAATTGACATCTCCTGCACACAGCGTGAGCTCCTCTACACCACCTCCTGAGCCATCTAAACTCCCTCAAGCTCCCAAAGCCCAAGGCAATGCTGGAGAAACTCTCTGCTCCTTTTCTGGCTTAAGAGTGGGCCAAAGTGAAGAAGTAAAGGAAGCTCCCAAAACCACCTTGAGTTTCTCCTTTGGACCACCTGGCAATGGATCTACAGGATTTGCATTTGGTTCTGCACAAATCAAGGCTGCAGAAACTGGAAGTTTATCAGAATCAACAGGTGCTGCAGCAGAGGCTCCAAAGACGACTACGGCACAAGGATTTGGCACATCTACATTCACCTTTAAACCACAGGAGGGAACTGCTCCTTCAAAAAAGCCAACTTTCACCATTCCGACGACATCTTCTTTTTCTACAGCTGCCACTTCTTTCGGCAGTCTTCTGCGTGCACCTCTGTCAGAAACGCAAACTCTTCCAACAAAGTCCCTCCAGCCAGAGACGATGACTTCAAGTGAGCCACCTCCCTCCACTGATACTGAACCTAAGGAACCTCCAGCAGAACCCAGTCCTAAACCACCAACCTTAAGTGCTCCATCAGCCGTACCAGTCACTGAAGCCCCTGCTCCCACCAGTCCCGAGCCCACTGGAGCTCCTTCCAAAAAGCCCCCATCTCCTCCAACTCTCGCAGTGTCGCCTTAGCCGAAAAAACCCCGCGGAAATCACAGGAAAAAAATAACTTCCGTAAAAAAAAAAAAAACAGTGGCCAGTAGCCTGCACCTGCCCGAGATAGCGGGACTGAGTTCGGTGCAGCCCGGAACACATAGACAAGCAGAGCATTGATCTGATCCCTCCCCTCGCCGAGCACCACCAGCCTTCCAAGCTCCTCCTTTACCTCAAGAGACAACAGCCACCACCCCCGCTTCCTCTCCAGTGTCTGGCAACCAGGCTCAATCTTTGCCCCCCTTCAAGTGCACAGACAGTCTGACAGTAATGATCCATCGGTCCTTACATTGTCGTCGCTACAAACTTGCAGCTCCTCCATCGCCACTGCAGCCATCACCACCAAGCACAGCCCAACCCAGCCAGTTTTTTTTTTTTTTTTTCGTACACCCCCTTCCGTCACTCAGCCACACCATTCGGATCATACCGTCTTCTGGTGGGCCGAAGTCTACCACCTCTGGCTTTGGCAAACCTGCCTTTGGACAGAATCCCGGTGCAGGTTTCGGCCAGCCTGCAGCCTCTGGATCTGCTAGCAGCTTCACTTTTGGTCAGCCGGCATTTAGCGCAAGTTCTGGGTTTGGGCAGCCAGCTGCGGCCTCCACCACATCGGCCACCAGCAGCGGAGGAGGAGGACTGTTTGGATCCTCTAGCGCCAACAGTGCCAGTTCCTTCTCCTTCGGAGACAGAGGCACCAGCTCCACACCCAGCACTGGCACTGGGCTCTTTGGCCAGAGCAGCGCTCCTGTCTTCGGACAGTCCAGCTCAGGCTTTGGCCAGGGATCCATGTTTGGGAGCAACACCACCACAGCATCCTCCTCTGGATTCGGCTTTGGACAACAATCAAGTGGGGTTTTTTTTCTTTCACAAATTCCAACAGCAAAGAGTAGGATGTAGAAAATTATACATGGTGTAGTGGATAAGGCATAGGGCTAATGCTAACTAAGAAGTTGCTGGATTAGAGTTGCTCTATAGTTGCTTGCTAGACCTTTTTTACTGGGGTATGAGTCCTAGTGAAATACTACTTCTAAATCCTTGTCTGATGGTGGAGATTACCATATACTCCAACCCTGCTCCTGGAGAGCTACCGTCCTGCAGTCTTCAGTTCCAGCCCTTCTCCAACACACCTGCCCGTCATTATCAAGTAACCCTGAACACCTTGATTAGCTAGTTCAGGTGTGTTTGATTGGGTTTGAAGCTGAAATCTGCAAGACAGGAGCTCACCAGGAGCAGGGTTGGAGACCTCTGCCATACCAACTTGAGAATTGCTTTCCCTGATAATATTTCACCAATCATGTTCTGTGTTTTCTGTCAGCTGTTTAGAAGCAGAAGTAGCTATTCGCAAATTAATCGCTATTGCTTAAATTGGTCAAGGTGGTTTGCAAAGAGTTAACAAATTGTTTGTGATTCAGTTGGATTCATTAGAAAAGTTCATTCATGCAGTGATGAGTTTTTTTATATTGTAATGGGATACTTCTTAAGACCGAAAACAATAATAGTAGAGGAGGTGATGTTTACAGTCCACTATCTGAAAAAAACCCCCCGCAAATGTCTTTGATGTGTCAGCAAAGTAGTGGGGGGGGGTTGCGTTTCTAGCCTTTCATCAGTACTGGTACTGGGGGTGGGTGGGGGTCCTTGGCCCCAGTACCAGTACTGATGAAAGGCTAGAAACGCTCCTGATCGTGACTAGAAGTGAGACATGAGCCTTCACCTGATCAGTACTCTTAACCCCAGAGGGATTGTCCCACATTTATACATGAGCCTGGTGTAGTGTAGATTACAGAACAGAGCATCTTGATGTAAACGCCACTTGCTCACTGTGAAGCCGGCAGCACATGCAGTAGCCTGTGTATTTAATTAATTCAATTGAAGCATTTTGCAATCTAATTATCACACTGGGCCTTATAGTGAAAGCCATATGGTTGTACAGCCCTACCTGTGTAGTTGCAAAAACAAAAGCTGCTTTTCCACCATTATGCTGAACAGCTGGCATGGTTACAGTTTCATTTTCCACTATGGTGCTGTGAAATCAGAGTAAGAATTTAAGTAACAAATGCATTTACATTAATGCTTTTAGTAGACACTTTTATCCAAAGCGACTAAATTTGAATTCGAAGGTACCCATTTGGTAATCAGTTATATGCTTGTCGCCGGGGATTTGAACCCGTTACCTTGCTCTACTGTTTGTGCTACAGGAATGCATCAGTTGTTAACTTGATGATGCCTTGATACTGTATGTAAGCTATGCAAGGAATCACAGGCAATGAAATGAGAACCACAGCTTATGAATAGCCAAAAAAAGCAAATCAAAAGAGCTGACTTAAGTGTTTGAAACACAGCACTGTTTAATCACAAAAAAGACTGTAATTATGTGCCATTGCTCGTTTAATACATGTCTACGTTAATAATAATAAAATTATATATGAATATCTCACATTTCTGCCACAATACCATGGTGCATTTAGTGTTACTACAGTAAATCCATGGTGAAGGATTGTGATTTGTAGATTGAAAAGCCTTCTGACAGTGTTTCTGCTGTTTGTCAGTGCTGTTTCATCTGGCTTTAAACTAGTTAAAATCACTGAGTCATTTGTGTTTGTCACTGAATTCAAGCGCTTCTCACTGGATCTCACATTGCTGTTTAGTGACCGATGCATTCTCTCAGCCGAGTAAACCGCATCTGCTCTATGAAGCTTCGCGCTGCCGTGTTACCTTGACATATGCCTATTCACGTGTCACGAACTGAGTTTCGTATTCTTTTGGGCGCATAAACATTATATTGAATCTTAACGTTTTATCGAGGAAATTATATCGCCCTAATAATTATGATATATCGCCTAGGTCCTAACACCCTATGTTAGGTTTCCCTTTTTTTTATTAAATGGGGCTAAAAATTTCACTGTAAGCCACATTTTAAAGCTGATATTTAAAATGTGTATCTTTGTCACATTTTTTATTATCCCATGCTCAGATCGTTTAGTTTACGATGAGTGGAAAAGCGGTAAGAGGTGAAGTAGGACCTAGCTACATAAAATGTTGAACAAAAAAAAATCAGAATAATAAGTACTTCTCAGTTTCACACATGACTATTCAATACTGAAAAAAATGTAATGTCACATATAAAACATGTACAGAGCTACTGTCAGGGTCCGTGGATGAGATTGCCAGCACTGGAATGTGCAGCGTCTCGGCGGTGTCCTCAGCCCAGGATTTCGTCCCATTCCTATGAATTTTTTTTGTTTTTTTTTTTCTCCCCCCAAGAAAGAAAAAAAAAAAAAAAAAATCTGAACTTCCACATTATACCCCGCTTAGTCTCTGACCCCTGACTTTCATGACACTGTAGGTGCCCATATTCCCAGCCTGTTTACTCCCGCGTGTTTGGGGAGCCACATAGATACGCTGTGCTGATTAAAATGTTGCAGATGTATCTGTCGGAATCACCTTAGACTGCATATTATGTTCTGGATAATCAATGACATTTGAGATGAACTGTGCATTACTGAATCAGTCAAACGGATAGAGGAGCACAAAGAGAGTGTTGAAAGTCAGTGGTTCAGCCTCAACATGCAAATTAGTCAAATGCACATCTTCCTTGTTGCTTGCACAAATTCTGATACACTAATACAAAAAAATGTGTATTCACAAACATGTCTTTATTTGTACAAATCGCTGCACCTTTAATTCTGGGTTTTATTATGGATAGTACAATACATATGCAGTTTTTATCATTTCATAGATGACTTTAGAGTTTCATAGATGATTGTGCATTAATTTATTAATATTTGAGAGTGATTTCATGTTTCATGTCATGAGTTGTTGACTGCATCTTTGAGGTCAACTGCTGATTGTTTTTTTTCATCTGTGCATTACTGAATCAGTCAAACAGATAGAGGAGCATGAAGAGAGAGCCTATGTTTCAGTCAGACAATCAAGTCTCAAAATCCAAGTGAATCAAATAGGATGGTCAATGAATGCATGCATTCCACTCGATCCACAAATGTGCATCATCCTTGTTGCAAGTACTTTTACAAAAGAAACCTCTCTATTTGTGCAATTCACTGTACATTTAAATCTGAATTTCTTTGAAAGATATTTGAAAGGTTGTGGATGGTAAGATGCATTTGCAGTGTTTATCAAGTTCATAGATGATTGTGCATGCATTTAATACTTTTGAGTCTGCTTTCATCCAGTGCTAAAGAATAAGCACAAAGAGTTTTATGTTTGATCTCTTAATATCTGTGTGTGTTTTTTTTGTTCAGTGTTTGGACAGCAGGCCAGCGGAGCCGGCGTCTTTGGACAGGTACAGTCCTTGCAAAGCACATCATAAGCTCTTTACCTGCTGAAGCAGGCGGGTTATTATTCAGCTGGATGTGTGTGTTTGAGTCTCAGTCTCAGATGCAGTGATGGGGTGTCATCAGCATGCAGTGGAGGCTGGAGTTGCAACATGTCAGATACAAGTTTTAGAGTTTCTCTCTGCTGCAGGCCTTGAAACAGGATGAGCTGTCAGTCTGCTGAAGGACTGCTTTGAGTCACCCGAATTGCATATTGGCTGTATATTTCCATTGTTTAGACACAAATTTCAGGTTTTCACTCTTGGTTTTGCCTGCCAGCCAGTGAGACCTGAAACCTTTTCAAATACAGCAAAGCAATATGATATTTAAAAGTTTATTAATATTCATAAATAAGATTTCTTCCAGTTCTTCCAGCCAGTAATATAGTTGATACTAGGGGTGTAACAGTACACAGAAGTCACGGTTCGATACGTACCTTGGTTTTGGGGTCACGGTTCGATACGAATTTGATACAACAGGGATTTTTATTTTTTTCTATTTTGAGTATGCTACATACCTGGAGCATGAGCAGTTGTTTTTTTTACTCGTTACATTGTATAGTTTCAAGATTTAAAGCAAAAACAGAATGTTCTGAGTTTAGATTTGTGAAATGATGCTACATAAGAAACCTGAACAAAACAAAAACAGCAGACTGAATGAATGAAAATGCAAATTTATTCTCTGACAGCAGGTGGCGCTTATGTAACAGCAGCAATACAGTGCAGCTGCACATGTAAACACTACTTTAATATGCATTAATTGGAGAGGAAAAGAAAATGCCACTAAACTTTTCTGAAGATGGTAAGTTCCTCTCATATAACCCACCACCCCTAATTCAATATTTTTTTTATTGTATACAGTGAGCTTGATCTGGTATGGTATTTTCTGCTCTTTGTGTCCGTCTTCAGCATCTCTGGCCTCTGTTAGCATCCTGTTTGCAGACTTTAATCATTTCCCAAAATGTAATTTGTGTGAAAATATTACAATGGAATATCCGGAATAGAGATCGGACCAAAATAACCTTAAAAATTAATTTTTCCAATTTATGGCTGGTCGACAGGTTTATCTCTAGAAGCCGAAACTTTCCCACACTGCTGATTTAAAACAAGCAGGCGGTTCTTCAAGCTCTTGCATGCCTGCGTGCCATTCTTGGTTTGGGTTGGTGTGCGCAGATCGTCTCTTCTTCTGCTCTTTCATCATTGCATTACTGCGCGCTCCCCCTTCTGTGTTTGATTGCCTATATGACTGACTGTATTCGTCATCTGATTGCTGGAAACTGGACTTTAAATCTAGAAAATAATTGAACATGTCTCTCAGCTGCCTCCGCATAGAGAGCAAAGTATTTTGTCCAGTGCAAAGGGGGGGCTCATTTTGAGGAATATTAGCTTGTTGTCTATGTTACTGCGATTGAAAAAGTGGTGTTATTTGTGTAGTAACAATGTTTAGCTCATGAGTTATTGATCATGGGTGCGTTTCCCAGAAGCAACTATGGTCGCAGGTTCCTTCGTTAACAATAGAGCTCAATGGAACTTGACTGTAATTGCGACCGTCTCTTCTTCTGCTCTTTCAGCGTTGCATTACAGCGTGCTCCCCCTTCTGTGTTTGATCGCCTATATGACTGACTGTTTTCGTCGTCTGATTGCTGGAAACTGAACCGTAGCGTCTGTACCCTGGCCGTTCGGGACGAATACTGTACTGTTACACCCCCCTGGTTGATACACTACTGCAAGGGGGGGGGGGTTATCTGATTTTGTTATCAGGCTCAGTCCAGCGGAAGTCTGTTCGGGTCAAACACTTCATCAGGATCAGGATTTTTCAGTGGTCTTGGAGGAAAACCCAGTGAAGATGCTGCCAACAAAAACCCGTTTGGATCGCCAGCCACAGGTGGATTCGGTCAACCCATTAATACAGGTGAGCACACTGATATTTACTATTGTACAATTGTAGTAAACTATAACCATAAAAAGAAAAAAGAAAACTTTCTTACTTGAAGTAAATGTTAACTGAAATAAAATAAAAACCTTTAACTTTAATTTGATATACTTAACTAAAACGTAAATAAATGAATAAAAACTTTTTTAAAAAGTATAAAAAATGAAAATGGTTATAGTATCTGTGTTTTAAGCGCCAGAGAGCATCTCTCCTCTGCATTAGTGCTGAAGTTCTTGGTTTGTTTGTTTCGGCAGGGCCATCTAACCTGTTTGGGGAGCAGCGGAGCGAAGGGCTTAGTTTCGTCAGCAGTTGTTTGGTGAATCAGACGCCAGCGGTTCAATCAGCTCCAGCACGGGTCTGTGGCTGCACAGGTTCGGGTCGTTCTCTACCCCACCAAACCAGGTTCAAACACACACCACACATGTATGGCTTCTAACACATAATGAGAAGTGGACTTTTAAATGACCAGAACTGTTCTTATTGTTGTTGTGTTTACTTTGTATACTTATTATTTGGGTTTTGTTTTTTTATTTTATTTGTTCTTAATGTTATCCTTTTATATTAATCTTTTTTAAATTTTTGTTATATTATTTATTGTATTATTGTTTATTTTACGTTTTAGTCCTTTTTTGAATTACTTTCCGTCATTGTCTTTATTATATTGCTTTATTTTGTTTTTAAATTATCAGTTTGTCTTATTATTATTATTGTGCTATTTTATATCACTTTTTTATCTTTGTCGTTGTTTATTATTATATTACTGTTATATATTATTATACTTGTTATTTTGTAATTTTAATCATTTTTATTATTCATTTGATTTTATCAATTACATGTTTTGTTTATCTCTATGTTATCATTGTTTTATTATTTTCTAGTTTAATCTTTTTTTTATTTTTATTATACAGTATTACTGTTGTATGTTGTTTTTATTTTATGATTGTTATTATTATTTATTTTTCATTATTATACTATTATTCTCTCAGTTATTTTTAGTCTTTTAGATTCAGCTCGACATCTTTTGCTATTTTTTTTCTTGTAAACCAATCAGACATTATACGTTAATGGCAGCGATCCTGAAAATGTCAATGTCTAATTGACTGAACTTTAACACTGAATTATCAGCTGGCTGTAATTTCTAGCGCTCAGTGAACGATGCTCTTTCCTGAACAATGGCAGTATGCTTCCTGTTCTCCTGTCTGATCTAATGCTGATCTGTGTGTTTCTGATCTGGCGTTCTGCAGCTGGTTTCGGCGGCGCGCCGGTCTTCGGCAATCCTCCTACTTTTGGTGGATCTCCAGCGTTCGGCGGATCTGCGGGGTTTGGCTCCACCCCTTCCTTCAACAGTCCGCTGGGCTCCTCCTCGGGGAAGTTGTTTGGTGAGGGAACCACGGCCGCCAACGTTGGGGGATTTGGGTGAGTCCCACTGGGTCAGTCTGCGAAACCACTGCCTCATCCAGCGTGATACAGTGATTTAACGTGAATGTGTGTAAGATCCTCCCAGAGCTGTAGGGTTTCTGTGATGTGAAAAACACGACGCAATCACAGAATGCTGTCATACAAGGAAAACTATTTAAAACATCAGTAGAAGACACTATATAGGGTAAAAGAATCCAATCTTAAACTAATAGATATCACCATACTTCACCAGTTGATTAATCACAGTACATTACCTTCATATTTGCTGAATGTTGTATCAATACGCAAATCTGCATTATCCTATTAACTATGCGTGCATTGATACATTTCCAAACAGAAATCGTGAACAGTGGTTCAATCTTGTTTGTTTTTGGGGGTGACATTACGAGCGGGGATTTGGATTTCTTTTAATCACTCCATAATTTCGCAAGACTAGTGATACACCTACTGAAAATCTCGACCGAAACCGAAAATTCCATCATACCTGGCCGAATCAGAGGATGTACAACCTGTCATGGTAAAGTGACATTTCGGCACCGTATCTCCTCTTGAATTTTCACCGACAGACACTTTAAAGTATTTACCCTACTAGCTGCCCTGATTGCCCTTTCTCTGGGGTAGCGCCGTGATAATGGCTAAGCATAGAGTGAATTGAGCGCTGAGCACAGAGCGAAGGGACAGTCGGTCATATATTTTCAGTTTCGGTAGATGGTTACTACCTTGTGTGGAAGTGTTTGCTGCTTAGTTTTTTTGTTCTTTTTTTCTTCCAGCCAAAAACTGATGATGCCATTTCCGAAAATTCAGTGCATCCCTAAAAAATACTGTCAATAGACGGAGTGCAAATACATTTTCACCATGTTTTTAGAAATAAAATGTGTAAATCAGTGTGAATGATATACAAGCAAACCCCTCAGTAAAGGCCTTCAAGGGAAAAATACAATTCTGTTGTCATTTACTCACCCTCATGTCGTTATAAACCCCTAAGACCTCCGTTCATCTTCGGAACACAAATTAAGAGATTTTTGATGATTTTGAGGGCTCCTGAACCCGTCATAGACCGCAATGTCCTTACTATGTTCCTGTGGCTCAGTGGTAGAGAATTGCGTTAGCAGCGCAAAAGGTCGTGGGTTCGATTCCCAGGGAACACACATACTGGTAAAAAATGTATAGCCTGAATGCACTAAGTCAAAGCGTCTACTAAATGCATAAATTAAATTGAATTAATTAATTATTCTAATTAATTATTACACACGACAAGTCCAGAAACGTAGCAAGGAGAGCGGTAAAATAATCCATGTGACATCAGGGTTCAACCGTAATTTTACGAAGCTGTGAGAATACTATTTGTGCGCAAAGAAAACAAAAACAACAACTTTATACAACAATTCGTCCGCCCTCCTGGGGCCATTTTGGGTTATCCACGTGAACCGTATACCAGCGGTAGCGCTATTCTGTGTCAGCTGCCGTCCGCTGATTACGTTGTTTTCATTCAAATCAGAGTACAACATGGTTATACATCGTATCCAAGTGACCAGCTGACACAGAATAGCATACCTGTTTGCGTCAGTGGATACTCTCAAAAAAAAAAAAAAAAAAAAGAAATGGCACACAGTGACGCGAGAGACAAATTGTCTGATACAGTCGTTATTTTTGTTTTTCTTTGCACAAAAAAAAAGTATTCTCGTAGCTTCGTAAAGTTACGGTTGAACCACTGATGTCAAATGAACTATTTTACGATGTCCTTGCTACGTTTCTGGACGTTGATCGTGGTAATTGCATTGCTGTCTATGGGAGGGTCAGGGAGCTCTCGGATTTCATCAAAAATATATTTTTTGTGTTCTGAAGATGAACGAAGGTTTTACGGGTTTGGAACGACACGAGGGTGAGTAATTAATGACAGAATTTTTTATTTTTGGGTGAACTATCCCTTTAAAAGATTGAATCCCCCCTTTTTTTGGATTTGGGGTGTTTTCTTTCCACTAGTTTGAAAGAAGACATGTTATGAAAGCAAAATCGACCAAAATGGCCCAGTGCATGAAAACACACTGGATGAAAGCGTGACAGTGCAGTGAAGCTGATGGGATGGGATCAGAGCTGCGTTTTATTGTTCACGTTAGACAGCACAATAGATGAATGACCATGTATTTTGTGTTTTGAGTTGATCAGATGACATTGTCAAGCGGTTTGTCGTGACATGTGTGCAGACGCTCAGAATGAGGAAATGAAATGTTGGATTATTGTCATTTCCACCTGGAGGTCACATGAGCGTGTTTGTCAGGAATTATGCTGAATGTAGGTTATGCAGAGATTGTGTTGTGTGTGTGTGTGTGTGTGTGTGTGGGGCGGAGATTACAGGCCGTGAGCGAGATCAGGAGTCTCCCGTCAAGAGATCAGCAGACTCGAGTGTGTGCGGCTGCTGTATGTTCTGCTTCTCAACATGATTGCATGGAGATGAAGTGAAACACAAACATGATTATATTTCTGCTTGACTGAAGTGGATTTGAGTGGTTTTGACTGACTATGCTTTGGCCAGCTTCTTTAATCATGACACACAAATGACCTTTACGTCAAAATACACTATAATAGAAAGGAGGAAAATGTTTCTTTTCCGTTGACAAGCATCTGTAGATTTGCTGAACAAACAGGTAAAACTCGAGTAGGTGTGATTAAGAGATTTTTCTCATATTGTTTTTGTCCATCCATTGAAAGAGCACAAAACCAAAACTTACAAGCATCAAAATGTTCATAAAGACATTGTAAAAGTACTCCACATGAATCAATAGGCCAGTCTGCAAATGACTTCAAATCAGTTTGATCAAATGTAAGACCATAAAATGTCTTAAATATCTTAAATGGTACAACAGAAGTTTTATGTATTATTTTTGGTGGTCTTAAATTCTGAGAAAAATAGAAATCGCAATTCAGCCTAATATAATAATTAAAGTTCTAAAGGCGATCATTTCATTAAATATATTTTTTAAATGTACTGTAAAATATTATTAACATTATTTAGGAAAAATAATGTTATTTTAAGATGCGCTTGTAAAATGACAGTCCTAATGTTTTTTCTTAATTTCTTAATTTTCATTTTCAAGTGTTTAAACTTTCAAACTTTATTTTGACACAGAAACACTGTGACAGCGATATCCAAAACGTTCCATAATCTAGAAATAAAAATGGACTTCATGATCCAATTTTTATTTATTTTTTTAATTAATAATTTAAATAATTGAATTATTTCACAATTGTATGGGTTTGTTCTGTATGGATATACAATATGATAGTCATTTTATTTGTGCATAAATTATATGATTTAAAAAAACTCCATCACTTACTGAATTTTAGACATTTACAGATAATACGATATGCTTTGTTATTTTGGGAGGTAAACACATAAGATTTTATATGCATATTTGAGAAACATTTCCCACAGTAAAAAGTTCAAAGCAGAGAAAATGTCAGAAAATAAATTTTGAAGCATCACAGGAGAGACGGAGAGACGAGACACTGAGAGTCCCGTGGAATAATTCATGGATATTGATTATTAGTCATGTGAGCAGAATGAAACGAAGAACCACACTAACACAGCGCTTGAATAAAAAACAGCCTTCACGTGTTTGTCAGTGACAGAAATAATGCAGTAAATGAACCGAAACAAAGCCAAGAACAAATAAACCTGATCACGAGCAACAATATAGCATGCAAATGAAGTGAAGCACTGGGAACAGATCATGACACAAGACACTCCAGACACATGGAGATTCTTCTAACCTAAGAGAAATAAAGGTTAGTTTTGGGAAACAACGCAGATATATTTGCACGTGGCAGCATGAGGGTCTTCTCTATCTGAGTAACGGTACAATCCTATTGTGTTATGACTGATAGCTCAGGGGTGCGGGCTAATTTAGTGATGTGTTGTTCTACTCCTCTTCGTGTGTGCGTGGGTGTGTGTTTGTGTGTGTGTGTGTGTGTGTTTTTGTGTTGTTGTGTGTTGTGTGGTGTGTGTGTCGTGTGTGTGTACTGGTTTAAATAATCCTGTGGGGACTAAAAACCTGACTACACACCAGACTCATGGGTAATCATTCCACGGTTGGGGCCTAAATTGAGTCCCCACGGGTAAAAGGCTTATAAATCATACAGAATGAGTTTTTTGAAAATCTAAAAAATGCAGAAAGTCTCCTGTGAGGAGAAGGTTTAGGGGTAGGGTTGGTGTAGAACAATAGAATATACAGTCTGTACAGTACAAAAACCATTACGCCTATGAGATGTCCCCACAAAAGGCTAGTGTTCGTATGTCTTCGCACTCTGTGACATTGCCGCGAGCCCAACAACATGATGACTCATGTCGTGCCGCATAACTCACCCAAATAAACCCACTGCCATCTGTGTCGCATGTTCAGCCTCTGACGCGACGCATGCTTCTGTTTGTGTGTTTCAGGTTCGGGTCTCCTCAGAATACGTCATCGTTCAGCTCTCTAGCGGGTTCGAGTACGGCGGCGGCGCCTTCGTTCGGGAGTCTGGCGCAGCAGCAGCAGCCGCCGCCATCGGGATTCGGCACTCAGAGCGGCGCTTTCTCCGGCTTCGGCTCGTCTGGAGGTGAAACCACACGTCTCTTTCACAACGACAGCGGTCAGGAGTTCACAGGCCCTCGGCATCAAATGCTGCTGTTATTCTGCGTCCCCTTACAGCCGCAGCAGGACTAGCTTTAGAGCCGAGAACATGCTGCGTTTGGCTGGTTCACTAATCAAACGGCAGTTTCATTCAAACTACACAAGATTTTGGAGCAGTTTGTTTCTTTTCTTGTGGAGCTCGAGTCTCTGAACTAGAAATCTGGATGATCACATGCTTTAGCATTTTACCTGATAATCTTGCATTACACACACAACTTTGGCCAAAAGTTTGACATGCTCATTAATTTAAATATTAATTAGGTTGGCTTGAGAAAGCCTATAACGCGAAATGTGTAGGGATTGTTATAAGCCAACCTACTGATATTCTATTTAAGCTTATTATTATTATTATATATTAATCTGAGACTAAATTTGTAAATGCATCTCCTCCTTTCAAGCTACATCCATCAAACCCAGCCCAGACCTTCAGACTGCAACAATCTCTAGCAACTATCCAGAACAATCTAGTAGCCGCCTAGAAACCACCCAGAAGACCCTAGACACCTAGCAACCACCCCACGTACCTTAGCAACCACATAGCAACTACCTAGCAACCACCCCACGTACCTTAGCAACCACATAGCAACTCCCTAGCAACCACATAGAACACCCTAGAAACTGCATAGCAACACCCTAGCAACCACTCATTTGTGACATAATGTGACAAAATGTGATTATTTTAAAGGGGGGTGATTCTTTTCTATACCCACTGTATCTATCATCTGACCATATCTATCCATCCATCTAAACTTTCAAACTTCAAGCTAAAGCTAAAGTTTGTCTTGAGAAATTTTCATCTAGATTCATGATTTGAATACAACCGAGGTCAGATTTCATTGTCAAATAATACTCATATTTTCATTTTAATTTTAGTTTTTTTTTTTTTCTAAGGCACTTTCTATTTTTTAGTTTTATGATTTTTATTGCGGTTTTCAATTTTAAGCTTTTTTTTTAGTTTTAGTAATTTTAGTACGTAAACTTACACTTAATTAAAAATACTTAATGTGTCTAATGTTGTGCTTTTGTAAATAAATTAATAATAATAATTCTCATTATTATTTAACTTAATTTTTAGTTGTTGTTTTTTTTAGTTGGGAAAGCAATGTTTCTAATTTTAGTTTGTAATTTTGTGCTTTTGTTTAACAAAATTATATATATACTGTATATAATTTAAGTAATTTTAGTACTTTAACCAAAAGGCAGCATTACTAATTTTCTAAATGTAGTTGTTAATGTAATATTTGTATTTTATTCAGCTTTATTTCATTTAATGACAACCCTTTTTCAATCGTTTTAATTCTAATTATAGTTTGAGTTACCAATAACAACACTGGTTTTGAGATTTTTGAAGTGCTAAATAGAGTCGTTCAGTGCAGGTTCTGTTTCTCATGAGCTCTTATCTCTGCTGCGCTCGCATTCTCTGCATCTCCTGTGATAAATCACCAAAGTCAGACTCGAGTGCCGCTCGCTGTGTGTCACACGTTACCTAGTTACAGTGCTAAACCCACTCCAGACCTCTTTACCACTTTACCTTCACCTGTCATTGCTGATGAAGTCTGACTCTCTGATTACGTCTGTGTCTGTAGGTTTTGGAGGTTTTGGGAACACCAACACTAACGCCAACCAGTAAGTGTTTCGTCATTCACGTTCATTCACACACATCCGTCAGAGTTCTGCTCACACAGTCATGTCTCTGATGTTTTTCAGACCCTCGTCTCAGACGTTCAACAGTTGGAGGAGTTGATCTGCGGACACTGACGTCATCTGATCTGCTGTGATTTTATAGTGTGCACGCAGGATTGAATGTGCCATGAGGTTCATGTTCTTAACATGTGCTGATGTCCTCCTGTTTTATGTTCAATGTGTTTCTTCTGTTTTAACTGCTCAATGTGAAATAAACTCAAGTGCTGTTGACTGTACTTTTCATTTCTGTGCTTTACTGTCACACTGTAAAAAATATTCAGGCAATATTTAGGCCTCTATTTGAAGTTCAATGGCATAAAAGACTAATAAAATCAATGTGATGCATATTTTTTACTCATGTATAAATTAAATGGGTCAGATTTCTGCACTTAAAAAGTCATTGCATAGTTAAATATTTTCCATCTATTTGATTTGATTTAAATAATTAAATTCCCAAAATGCTTTTAATTCAAATTGCTTAGAATCAGCATAAATCTGTTCATTGTGAAAACAATTACATTTATTCAGGTAAAAAGTAAGGTAACACTTTATTTTAAGGACTAATTCTTACTGTTAACTGGTTGCTTATTAGCATGCATATTGGCTGTTTATTAGTACTTATAAAGCACATATTGATGTCTTATTCTGCATGACCATATTCTCGATCCATTAACTTTACACCATACCTAAACTTAACTGCCTTACTATTAATAAGCAGCACATTAGGAGTTTGAGGCAAAAGTCTTAGTTAATAGTGAGAATTGGACTTTAAATAAAGTGTGACCAAAAGTTAAAATATGACTAGCTGTCGAACAAGCAATGTTCAGTTAGTATGAGATTGAAACAAACTGGATTTATTGATGATTTATTATTCCCTGAGGAACAATGTCACATTTACATTTAGTCATTTTGCAGAGGCTTTTATCCAAAGTGGGGAATACTAAAGAGCGATTCATTACTAAGAGGTCAAACTAGATACAGGATCGTGCGTCGCAATACCAATTTTAGGCATTTGTCAAGATTATCACATATGAAAGGGAAGGAATAAATAAAGATAATTTCTTTTTCAATTTAGGATGAAGTCAAGTAGCGTCGAAAGAGATGAGTTCTCAACCATCGCTTGAAAATTGTCAGGGATTCAGCATTCCGGATAGGGGTGGAAAGATCATTCCACCAGCCAGGAACGGTGAACGAGAATGTTCTGGAAAGTGATTTTGAGCCTCTCTGTGATGGTACCACGAGGCGTCACTCACTAGCGAATCTCAGATTTCTGGATGGGATGTAGATTCGTAGTAGTGAGTGGAAGTAGGCGGGTGCTGAGCCTATGGCTGTTCTATATGCAAGCATCAGTGTCTTGAACTTGATGCGAGCCGCAACCTGTAGCCAGTGCAGGGAGATAAAGAGAGGTGTAACGTGGGCTCGTTGAAGACCAGTCCTGCCGCTGCATTCTGAATCATGTGAAGAGGTCCGTTGTGCTTGATGGAAGTCCAGCCAGAAGAGCTTTTGCAACTCTTTCCTCTGCTATAGGACAGGACTATAACTTTGTTAAATCATCTTACCGTGACCTCAAATCTGGCTCGTGAGATCCACTTTCCTGCAAACTTTAGCTCCAACCCTAATCAAACAACTATACCTGTATTAGGTTAGAGCTACACTCTCAGGCAAGTGGATCTCGCGACCGATTGAGGATCATGATCTAAACCAACAACCTGTACTGCTGGCAGCAGTCCTTCCTATGTTTAGCGCCTAGGTAAAATACCAAGACTCGTAGAATAATCTAGACCTATGTTTGTCAAGAGGCAGACACACCTCATCAGTATCAAATCTAGATTAAAAACACCATCTTTTTTACTACTTCTGAACTACACATAAGACACTATCGCATTATCTATAAATTACTCCGTGTAAAGTGATGTGTGTTATCGTCCGCATTGATTTAGGTCAGCCGGAACCGGACACTTCCCAATCACATACACGATGTACTTGCTATATCGTTAGAAGAATGGCATCTACACTTATATTAGTCTCTTTCATTCTTATTCTAAGGTCGCCATACAGATCCAGTATGTATCCAGACCAGATGGTGGATCAGCACCTAGAGATGACCTCTACAGCCCTGAATGTCAGCGGAGACCATGTCAACAAGATGAACCCTAGAGACAGATCCCCTGTGAAGACCTTGTCGGCCATCGGCACAAGACCACGAGAACCAGACGAGTCCTCTGCACAATCTGACTGTGTTGCAGTCTGGAATTAAACCACACCATGAGAACTGGCTCCCCGACTGAGCCTGGTTTCTCAAGGTTTTGTTTTTTTTTCCCTCCATGTCTGTTACCAATGGAGTTTTGGGTCCTTGCCACTGTCGCCTTCGGCTTGCTTAGTTGGGACACAATTTTTGGCAATATTGTTGACTTGATTGCACAGATACTATTGGAAGAGAACTGAACTGAGCTGGACATTGACATCACTGAATCAACGATGAACTGACTTTAACTGATAAATGGACTGTGTTCTATTGTCCTTTTGCATTATCAGCACACGTTTTTTTCTGTTTAACACTGTAAAACTGCTTTGACGCAATCTGTATTGCATAAAGCGCTATATAAAGGTGACTTGACTTTACATGAAAAATATATTAACCTGGTTAATGTGCACTTTAAACACATTCAGTTTATTAGTACTATTTCAGAAATCTGACCCGTTTCATTGATGTATGACTGACAAATATGCATCACATTAAGTTTATTAGTTTGTTAAAACTGCAATCCAAATACATGGACATTTTAAATGCAATTAAAATACATAAATCTTAATTTTAGGCCTTAATATTTGTCGTTCATTCCTGACGTGATTTATTTCCTAATGAAATGATAAATTGTGTGTGTGTGTGTCAGTCACTCAGGCTCTTATCATCACAGTAGTGTCTCTTCACATGCCTCGAGTGCTTCCAGATTCTTCTAGAAGAGATTCTGAACAACAAAAAAAACGGAGTTTGAAGAAACTACACTTAAACTTACCCGAGTAACCACTGAAATCGGTTTCATGAAATAAGCCATTGATCCAAACCTTTGTTTGTTTGCGTTTGTCGCTGTGATGAGGTTATAGATGCACCATGTGTCGAGCGCATTGTCCTTTGACCCTGCGATACATCATGATATTTAATTTTGACCAGCATCTTCCTGTAGTTCCTCAGGCATTAGAGGAGGTTTTGTTTTTCCACATAAGCATCTGGCGTCTGTCTGTTTATTATCTTATAGATTATGTGTTTAGAATGAGATAGGTGCAGGAGAGGCGCGTGTAAATATAGCAGTGAATGCAGACAAATGAAGATGAATCTTGTCTGCAGATGATCAGAGTTTGGTGTCTAGAGATCAATCCCATCATGCCGCTGGAGTGTCTGCGCTCTGGGATCGAGTCTGTTAATCCAGTGGTTCCCAACCCTGGTCCTGGAGCCACCCCAACACTGCACATTTTGCATGTCTCTTTCCTCTCACACACCAATTTCAGCTCTTGGAGTCTCTCTTAATGAGCTGATGAGCTGAATCAGGTGTGTTTGATTAAGGAGACATGCAAAAAGTGTTGGGTTGCCTCCAGGACCAGGGTTGGGAACCATTGTGTTAATCTCTCAGTCTCTCGGCTGCTTTAGTTTAAGCCTCGTCTTCAACCACGGATAATGGGATAATATGCTCCATTATCAAACACGCTTAAATCCACGGGAGACTATGATGAAACCAGCTGCAGATACACATGATTTAAACCCGCCACAGTCTGCAGTTCATCTGCGCACAATGAGAATACAGGAAGATCTTACGCCAAAATGACACTGTAATACATCAAGGTCAATTGCTTTAAAATGCATTTACTAAGATTTGCATCATTACTCCAGTCTTCAGTATCAAATTATCCTTCACAAATCATTCTGATATGCAGATTTGGTGCTCAAGAAACATTTCTTGATTTTTTATCAATGTCGAAACAGTTTGCGCTGTGGAAACTGTACCTTTATTTTTCGGATTTTCGACTAGTAATCAAAATTGCAAAGAACAGCATGGATTTAAAATAGAAATCTTTGTAACATTATAATGCCTCCTATGATGACGTAAAGTGTCAATGTTCCTTCTCAAAAACAAGCAAACAATCCCCAAACTTTTGGATATATTGATAAGGTTGATGAAAATAATAAAATACTATAGCTACTAAATCTGTGATAATCTCTCATTCTTTAGTCATGTTCTTGTGTTTGTGTGTTTGGTTGTCGATGTCTTTATTAATCCTGTTGAAAAACCAGCATATGCTGGTTAGGTATGTTTTGACGCTGGGATGCTGGTTTAAACTGGCCCTTTGCTGGTTTAAACTGGCCCTTTGCTGGTTTAAAAAAAAAAACTTATGCTGGTTTATGCATGATCCTTAATGTGCTGTGCAAAGGACCTAGCATAAACCAGAAAAGGACCAGCATAAACCAGAAAAAGGACCAGCATTAACCAGCAAAAGGTCCAGCATAAACCAGCAAAAGGTCCAGCTTAAACCAGCATCCCAGCGTCGAAACATACCTAACCAGCATGTGCTGTTTTTTTCAACAGGGAGCTCCTCTTGTTGGTTTCATCAGAATATTAATATTTGATCTTTAATCACATAAAAGATGCAGAAACAAACAAAACGCAGAGACGCCACACTCGCACTGAATAAAAGACAAGAGTCTCTGCTGAATTTCACAGTTTTATTGTTCATGAAAAATGCAGCTGTCTTTGAATGTTTTGTTCTCACAAATGTGCATTTTCACAGTTTGAAATGTTTCCCACTACACTTCTGTTTTTCAAGTATTATTGTCAAAGCTATAAAACGGCCAAAAATCCCATCATTCCTTCTGAAAAGGGAAAAAAATAAGTCTGATGCCACACACACACACACACACACTTGCAGTAGGCTATAAACATGTTGTGCGGCTAATGGAGCTGGAGGAACTCAATGTTACCATTTCATATCAAAACTAAATGATTGGAGGATTTATTGTGGATTTACTGTCTGTCAGGTGTCATATTGTGTCTCATCTGGTCAGTATTTCAAGCCAAACAGCAGGAATCGTGTGAGAATGAGGAGTCTTGACATGAACACGAGCGTTTAATAGTGAATGTATTTGATCTGATGATGGATAAAAGTCTGTTGGAAGTACAAATCTCAGAAATCTGAAATCGAATTCTTCAGTCATTGTGTCAGTGTTGCCAACTGCTTTCAATTTAAAGTAGCTAAAACTGGTAGTTAAATGTCACTAGATGACATCACAATTGCAAATTCACTGATCTATATAAAGATAAATGTAAATCAGTGGGCAAGATGAGAACTTAGATACGGTTTGTCCAAGAAGTTGCTATATTTGTCCCTAAACTTTTTTTTTTTAAAGTCTCAGAAGGGGTGGGGAAGTCGCTAAATCTAGCTACAAAGTAGCTAAATTGGCAACACTGCATTGTGCGTATAAGACATCAATGCCCAACATACACACACACACAGCAGACCCTACTTACATGTCGATGAACCTATAACAACACCAAACAGCGTCTGATGAAAGAACACATGTGAATGGTCTTTTAATTGATTGATAAGGTGACGTCCGGGGAATGTAAAGTATCAGTGTCGTGTGTGGCGTTCGATCCATGTGATAGCATATAAAGCCTGGATCAGCACGTTTAGACTCCAGCCTGGCACAAAGTCACATCATCAACGTCTCAGTACACTATAGCTCCATCAACAGCAATCACCTCTCAGCATAATAAGTGCGCCTTCACAGTTGATCATTACTCAAAATCGTGCATCTGGAACGCTGGAGCGACTGCAGTATCTAATTCCTTGAGTACTGAGTTCCACACTGGATCAAAGGATCTGTGAGCTTTATGGTGCTCCTCTTCTTCAGGAATTTTAAAGCCTAATTTGACCTTCAAATTGCTCATCACTTGTGCAAACATGCAAATATAGTATTATATAACTATTTAACAAATCACTAACTGGTCAATAGTTTCGGAATCCAGTAAGATTTACAAAAATTTTTTAAAGACGCTCATCTCCCAAGGCTTGTTGACAGCCTATCATATTTGATCAACACAACAAACACAGAAAGATGAAACATATTACAATTTAAAATGTATTGCGTGTATCAAAGCTGATTTGCAGGATCATACTTCGTAGTCCTTCATGTCTACATGTGTCTTTCAGAAATCATAATCAATATGCACCCTGCATTGTGCCGCATCAGAAACATTTATGAGTATTATCAAGTGTGAAACAGGTGTGCTGTAGGAAACGTTGAATCAGACCGTTTTTGCTTTGTTGCCGGTGACTTTGGTATGAGTGAACACAGAAGGTGTGGATCAAAAGAAACAGTCATTTAGCTACTAAGTTAAAAATCGAAACTCTTTTATGTACTTGTATGAAATGCTCTTCAACTTCTTCCCTGCATTTAGATCAAACCTGCAGCCTGGTGAGTCAGAAGAGACTTCTTTAAAAAATGTATCTGAAAACTTTGTTCTCAAACTTTGTTAGCACGTACATCATGGCTACCATCATCACCGTCTGTAGTACTGCCTTGAAAATAATGTCTAGTTCTTGTGCAGAATTGTTGCCTGGACACGAGTTTCACTCATTCTAGGGTTTTTCAGTGCATTTATTAGAGAACGACACGTGACGTTTCTCTCTTCAGCTTCTGCTGATGGTGTTTGAGTTGAGGAGCAGATGGATGACGAGAGCAGATGCAGCCATCAGCGCTCCTGTCGCCGTATGCACATCTCATTCAAACACCAGCAGAATGGACCGATTGCACGTTAGCTCGTAAGAACTCTATCGATTGGCCATGACGTCTTGACACTGACTGACACAGCAACTCATGTAGTAGAAAATATATATTTTTGGACTCTCGGCTCGGACTCTCTTGTAGAACACACTGGAAGTGGCTGGTTGACGGAAAACTAAAACACTGAAGCTCGTGCTGAAAACACTGAATGCATAAGGACTGTGTCCTCGTTTGGTTGGGCGCGCGGCGGTCATCGCAGTCCCATTAGACGACGACTAACTGGGACACATCCAGTGCAAATAGGGACAGGTAGGATGTGCGAGGTGTACTGCATTGCACTCGGTTTAAGGCGAAGAGTTTGCAGTGAAAGCAATGTAAACTTAAGGCAGCGTGAATCGGACACTCTTTCCATCCGTCTGAGATGCAATATTCCCACATTGTCTTTTTGCAATGGCGTTTAGCACAGTGATTTCCAAACCGATTTGGTCTCAGTGTTTGGGAGGGATGACCACCAACGACTCGCCTGTCCGCAGAAGTAGTGGCGTTGGGCACTTAAGGATTCCGCAATGACAGCATATCCAGTACCCTAGACGTCGTTGGCGTTCGGGTTTGACCATGGCGTGTGGGTATCGTGATGGCATCATTCTTCCCCGGTCACCCTTCGGCTGCCCTGCGCGATTGGGCTTGGTTTTGTTTCGCACAGCCTGGCTCTCTGTCCCAGTGGCTTGTCGGAATCCACCTCGATGTGCAGACGCATGTGCCAGCGCACCGTCTGCAGCTCCAGGATCTCGCCCGATGCCTGGTTGATGGCCACCAGCCACGTGGTGAAGCTCTGGTCCCTCCAGATGCTGCTGAGCATGGGCACGTTGCTGTCGCTCACCGGGATGCCCCACGTCACGCTGGGGTAGAAGTTGTCATTCATGCTGACGGTGAACTTGGTGTCCTTTTTGGTGGGACCCACGATGGTGCAGGTCTCGGTGGTGTTGCCGTACCAGGGGTAGTTGACGCCATCCGAGTCGCTGATGGCTTGGATTTTTCCATCTTGGAGATCCGGCAGCTCCCAGCTGGACCTGTGGGAAACACCGGAGGATGAGAGCATGACAACAATTGGGCTGAATGAAGTGTGCTGACTCTAGAGAAAGCAGAACACTAGTTGCCAAAGGCGAGAGATGCTTTTGAGGAAGTTAAACATAGAATGGTGATGTGAGTCTGACTGTCCATCAAAAGAGACCTTTAATAAAGAACAAACACACATCTCTATCGGCTCCAGCGACCACCACCATCATCATCCTCTGACTCACGCTGCACATCTCTGCTCTTGTGAAAAAGAAGTGCACTTCATTGTATTGAATGTGCACTTCATGAGTGAGGTACTTGCAATCTGAAGGACAGCTCCGTATATATCTCAGAACAATCTGTATTTGCATTTAGTAAATACTTACTGAAATAAAAGATCATCTCTAGTTGCTGCTTACGACTAACTGACACTTTCACTGACTTTTACTATAGACAGTGTAATACAACTTTTAAAGGTACAAGACATTGTATAAATAATGGTACAAATGATAAAGGTCGTGTGTAAGGCAAACATATGTAACAAATTGTGTAAGAGATTATTGTATGGTTCTATAGTTCCTACTATTACTGTGTGTTATTATTCAGACCATGTAGATGTGTGCTCTTAATATGATCCATTTAATAAATCATGTCGTAAATGTGTATACTACTTTACTTTAGTGCCCGCATTTCCGCACAGCCGCCCTACGTTTTACTTAGCATTATAGGTAGATCAAATCCGTACATCTTACGTATATTACAACTAACTAACCACTAAACAAAAACGCATAATCCTTACTTATTATCTAGAAGAGTACATTTTGCGGTTCAATTATAATTATTGCTCAGTACTTATTTTTGTACAATTTCACTGTCACAATGACACCTTACACGTGTAACCTTCAAAAGTTACCTAACTACAATCTGGTCTACTTGTTGATATGTGTAATTAACAACTAATTTTAAATACATGCACCACTTCAATAGAAATGGCATTAAACATATATTTTTAAGTTTATCACTAAGCCTGTCAGTACTTCGCGTAACTTTAACAAGTTTACTCAAACTACCAACTAAGTGAAATTACCTGTGAACTATGCGATGATATTAACGTCACATACACTTAAAGTGGGATCCAAGACACTAGTTCAGCTAACTGCATTTAATATACTTTTAACCTATTATACATTTTCATTTAATGGCAATTAACATGCGATTGAGCGTCTGAAAACATTATATATTCAGTTCACACTTAAATATATTATTTTAAAGTATATTATTTCCATAATAATTATAAAATTGGTCATATGATCTTTGTCCGTTTTTGAACTCAACAGAATTCATGCTTTGTGTAAGAGCAGCGTGAGCATTCTGCTAAACATCTTCTTTTGTGTTTTACAGATGATGACTGGTCACTACATTTCATGACTAGGTTGAGTTACTAATTATCAAACATAGTCTATTGGTGAGATCTGCTGCCTTTAAGTAGTGGAAGGCAATGTGATTCCTGTGAAAGCGCAGAGGCCTCCTACTCAATGACCTTCACAACGTACAGGCAACGATCACACAGATGCGGCGGTGACGGCGGTACAACACCAGCAGAGCTCTGGCCATCGATATCCCTGATGCAATGAAAAACCATGACCTTTTCCCCAAACCTACACATCCTACAAGGATACAGCAGCAGAGCATCATGGGAAGGCCAATTAGAAACATGGAACCACGAGGCGTAGTGTATTATCATCGAGGTGGGAATCGAATAAAACCAGAGGGCTTTCGAGATGTGACTGGTGCTTTTGTGTGTGTGCTGTGGTGTGTGGCATGTTTATGTTGGGCTTTATAGAGGGACACAAAGTTTGTAACTAATACATGGTTGTAAGTGTACATAGGTATTACAGCGAGAACAGTGATTTATGAGGCATTTATCAGTGTACCTCCGTAATTCAAAGAATGCCTTATAAATCATGTCAGAAGTTAGTGTTATTTTACTATTCATAGGAATATCACATCAGCTATTGCTACTTTATTCATGAAATATATCAGCTTTTCATTTACTGGCTCATATATAGAGCAAAACACATAAATACTTACACATGGGGTTAAAACATTAGAAGTTAGTAATCATGCATAACTGTTGGTATTTTGCACAGCCGTAATAAGGAAATTACATTAGATGTTTAAGGTTAAATTCATAAGTAAATTTATGTTAACAGCACAATTTACTGACAACATTCAGACTGACCTCAGACACGTCAACAGATGTTCTCTGGAACAAAACCCACTTCAATGCCAATGGAAAGAACCGGCGTTGAATAACATGCCGTTTCCATCTCACACCACCATCAGTTCAGTGGTCAATCATCAAACTACTCTGATTCAGTGATACATCTATACAAACCCCATCTTTCGTTCAACACCATCTGAATATAGTCAATTACCATATTAAGGCAAGATACGTCAAGGCAAAAACCATTGTCATTATATTTCCTCCGCACTGGTTTCTAATCTTGAGGTTGTTATTGCTTCCATATAATCGTCTACTTTCATTTTCTTCTTATTCTATTGCAGACTATAGTACAGAAAACTATCCACAATAGACATTAAAGAGGTCAAATGACGTTGCTAAAAATAACATTATTCCTTGTGTATTTGGTGTAATGTAAATGTTTATGGCGGTTTAAGGTTTAAAAAACACAGTAGTGTCTGTCCACTGACTGTACCATCTAGTGTATTCTAGGTTTCACTTCCCTTTATGACCCGCCTCATTCTGAAAGCGTCCCATGCGATTTTTACAAAGCTCATCGTTTTCTGAAAAGCTAGGTGTGCTCTGACTAATGTCCAGACTATCCTGCTGTTGTCAGACTGCACGAATACCTCAAGTGTGTGACGGAAGATGGTTAATTACGAACGCCCAATGAAGCAATACTGGCGCATCCGGCCACCAGTGCCGGACAAAACCCAATGAAACCCATTATAAACGAGGCTTTGTTTGGCAATCCAGTGGGGACGTATTTACGTGATTATCATGACTGTAGACTCGTTCCAATTTTTTACGTTGCCTTGGCGTATTGCGCACGACTCAGTGTGAATGATTAACATAAAACTATGTCTGTATTTGTGATCGGAGAAACAACAAACAATAAAGCGCTACTCTACACTGCTCAAAAACTCACGTTTGAATCATCAGTGGCAAATTCTTTAAACATGAAAACTTACTTACAGGCTGTGAGCCAGAAGCGCCAGACTGTCCTTGCAAAATTTGAATTACCCCACTTTATAGAAACAGACACCGACATTGTAAGCTACTCTCTCAGGAAACACTCCTCGTCCTCCATAAAATGCACTATTTAATTCCTCTGAAAAAATTATTAAATTGCCTGAATAAATAAAAAATAACTTTATCTAATATATAACTCTATATATATATATATATATATATAACAGTAATGTAATGTATATTTAGATCATACACTAAGCCTTTTTAACTTTAATTAAAAAGTGCTTTTAAATTCTACCCATTATATAATAGGCATTTAGTTATTTAAAACTGTATTACATATTAGTTTACTGCTCATATCCCAATCATTTTGTACATGTTCAGTTTTTCAGGACTACATCACATACGGTCTCGTTGATGTGGGGTCTCAACGTCATTTGACCAGGAAACATAACACTCTACAGGCCATTACCATTTTCGCCTACATTTTGATGGCTGGCCTTATAATGACTTTTATTCCTTGTCCTCAGGTCAGGGGGGCAGACTAGCCCATCAGATCAGATCTCAGTAGTTGACTCCCTTTCTCCTCTCTCTATTCTCTCTCTCTCTCTCGAGGTCACATCTCTCTCTCTCTCTCTCGCTCTTCCTATCAGTTCCCCTCCATATGTCACTTTTATCTTAGTTCTCTTAATTTCTCATGTTCAGTAATATAAAAGGCATGATCAGAGGTCAACAGAGCCAAGCTTGTGACTGGAATACTCAGACTTACCCGAGTTGTAGTGGCAGTGAATTATATTATCGTGTATTGCATTTTGTGTTGTTCATTTTCTTCTTAAGAGTCATTAAATGTAATATTTATAGTTGCACATAACAACACTAATAGAAACGAGTGCATAGCGGCTCAAAGAACTGTCCACAAGGGGGCGTTTTGTTATGAATGACTCCTCACTTACTGTAGGGTTTGAATCATTTAAGCTATCTATTTTAAGTGCTTTATTGAATCACAAAACACAAATTTTAAGATAATCTAAGATGAATTTAGATATCTGCAATGTTTTAGATTGTACTAAAGGCTACAGCCAAGTAATATAAAATGTTTTAATGTTTTAAAGTCTCTTCTGCTCAGCAAGGATTCAATTTGAAATAGAAATAAGTAAATATGTAAAATAAATATGATGGCATTTAATGTTTTATAGATAATACATATTGTCAATATGCTAATAATCTGCATGTCAGTGTCTGAGCAAAAATATGAAATGATCTTGATGCTGCAACCACATTTTACATATGAACTACTACAATAATTAATGAAATCACAGTGTTTTAGGGAAAACATCTAGTTGTTGTTTTTACATATGAACTTTAATGACATTTAATCCAGTGAAACAAATGATGCACCAACAACCACCCAAATGTTTTTATTTTTTAAAAGGCCTGTGCTAACTCAAGCAAATGTCAAAGGTCATCAATCCTCAGGCACATGCTTTTGGATGGCATGATGTTGTGTCCTGTTGTCGGCTGGCACGTCTGTCTCAGAAGCTGATAATGCCCACTGAGACCAAAGCCATTCCTGGCATTCATGGGTAAATGTCCCTGGCAGGCTCTGTAATCTTCCTGTCTGATGCATGTCTAGTATAGCTAGGATAAGCTGCAATATGGAGTCTATAGTCAATATAAACATTTTCAAATGCTGAATTTATGCCCAAATGATCAGTCTCTCTCACATGAGCAGTGGTGGAGCAGCATTCCAGGATTTGGCCCCGCGCCGAGCACCATACCTACGGCTCCATGCTTTTTGCCTGCCATAAAATTTCAGAGGGTCTGGATGTTCACGGTGTGCTGGCCGCTCACTTTCTAGCGCTCTGTGCCCACGCCAGGCAGCTAAATTCAGCATTAGAGCTGCACTGACTAGGGAATGAACCCCACAGCAGATCTGGGCGATAAGCACACTCCTGCTGCAGCTGCCTGACGCTAAAGAACAAAGGAAACATAGAGCGGGGTCCAGAAGTCTGGGACTCCCAAAGAAAATTGTACTACAGTACTGCATTTTTGCATTTTTATAATTTAATTTAGCTTTTTTTCCCCATTATGAATTATATTATCAAGATAAAAAAAATATTATTTCAGAAACATCACATATTATTATTTCATGATATTATTCATATTATTAAGTTTTATATCTCTGACAGATATAGACCATTACACAAACAAGGACTTTATTGACATTGTATTCTAAATACATAAACATTATTATGGATGTTACATTATTTAGCTTACTGTGTTTACCGTGGTAAACACATACTGAAGTTGCGTTTGTTCTCGTGTGTATCGCGTGACTTTTCAGTTTCAGTTTTCTAAGTAGTAAGGTGTGACCAAAGCCAGGTAAAGTACTTGTTTACTGTGTTTTCAAGTACTTGTTAGAAGAGTCTGCCGTGCGATGCACATGAAGAGGACATCAGCTGGTTAAGTTTGTTTATGTTTTTTCCTCTCTCTCTCATCTTCCTACCTCTGCTCGTCCCTCTCTCTCATAATAAATGAATCGCGTGCATGCGATGGATTACAATTTTCTGAGAATAGAATATTAAAGTGGATATTGCTAATCTGCAAGCTAACCAGTGTTTTCAGAAAGCAAGCGTGCGCCGCGTTTATCCACAGTGGATAGAGGGCTCGTGCACAGGGTTGCCAGGTTGACAAAGATAAGTAGCACACTTAGCAGATATTTCCGTTTTGCGCAAGTGTGAAGCTCTGTTTCGGGGAATACGTCTCTTAATATCAGGCAACCCAGTTGTGTTCCTCCGCGGCCAGATTAAACCTAGTTGTAGCCTATATATGCTCTATTCATTATTTTTTAGAAACCTTGCACTTTTTTACTCTATTTTAAACGTTGTAAAATTTTAAACGGATTAAGCGTGGTCCACTGCTGCACACTTGCCACAATATCGATACAGGGCCAGCTGTATCGATACTCGTATCGTCAAATCTCTGTGACGATACATCGTCGTATCGATATTTTGAACACAGTACTATTAATCTCACAACATTATGAATTTAAAACATCCATGCCATCTATGAGCCTCTGTAAATGTCTGTAAAATTACCTACATGCCACTTTTGTGTTCTTCTTCGCCACCTCTGTAGTGCAAATTAATTTTG
>JADLZN010007516.1:0-27500 GCA_018155175.1 Sinocyclocheilus anophthalmus
GAGAGAGATTGAGAGAGAGAGAGAGAGAAGCAGAGAGGAGAAAGGAAACCGAACAGCTACACCGGAAGAGGAGATGAGCGATCTGAGTGGGAGACGAGACATAAGTGTGTTACACCCTAATGTCCACCACACAGTGATCAGAAGTATTTAGGTTGCAGTTTTATGTAAGTTAAAAAGACTGTGGTAATCAAATGTTCACCTGTTATATCTTGTTACAGTTTAATACTTCTAAAGATGGCTATACATAGTTCCATATCATTACATGTGATGTTCATTTACTTATTTATTATAGTGTTCATTTCATTCTTATTATTGTTATTATATTATATCTTTTTGTACACGTATGCTAAGGTTTGGCAATATTGTATCATTTACAGTCATGCCAATAAAGCAATTTTGAATTGAATTGATTGAATTGAAATTGAGAGACGAGAGACGAGAGATCGAGAAACGAGGAAGAGAAATCCGAACGTGAGTTTGTTTTATGTTAATCAGTTCGATGTTAAATATGTGGTATCATAATTAAACTACCGCACTGCATGTCAGCCAGCTCAACGGGAGAAAGCTGAACACGAAAGCCCCGAGAAAACCAGAAGACCTAGATGAGGGTCGAGGTCTGAGATCCGAATACCACAGGCCTTGCAGCATTTTTGCTTTTTGTTTTGTAAGAGCGTATAGTGGTTGCTGTTGCCTGCAGTTATTTGTGACGGTTTATTATTACCCGTGATGGACGTTGGATGAGGCTTCATTAGTGAAGCACAAGGTGGGGAGGGAGCTGTAAAAAAGCAAGACGTACGTTTTCCATATGCTTGAAGCCACTATACAGGGAAGATGAAGTTACACTGGGAAGTGCACCATGTATTGAATACTAAGTGACAAAAAAATGACCCCCTTTTCACCTAAGTGGTAGAATGGTACAGTAGTCAAGATTAGAAGTGGAGCCCAAAAAAGTCCATCAAAGTTGTCGAAAGACAAGAACGCGTTTTAGGACAACTTTTGATGAAAGGTTTTGATCCACTTCAAAAGTTGACTACTGTAGGTAGTTATTAATTTTAAAAAATATATATTTACATTTTATTAATTATTTTATTAATGTTATACTTTTATTAAAGGAAGAATTTTAAAAAAAGTTCATAAATCTATTGATATATTACCGAAGAGCGGTCTTCGTAAAATTAGTGTTAAAGCATTTACAGTGAGCCAAACAAGTATTTGACAAATATAAATTAATAAATGCGTAGAATTAGATTAATTAAGTTAAGTGAAGATTTAGAACGCACAGAATGTGTCCTAGAGTGTACAATGTGTTAAATTATACGTAAAAATATGAAATAATCTATTCTATATCACTTTCATTATGTATTTCATGATTTATTTATTTTTTAATATCTTATTATGAGATAAAATGCATTTTATTCAATCTATTTTCTATTTTATGATTTTATAAATGTCTTATAACTATATTAGGGCTGTCAGTTTAAAGCGTTAACTTTAATTAACGGAGGTCTATGTAAAAATGTGTTTTTTTTAACAGTGGCTCTGCCCCCCAGACCTGTACGTCATCTTACATTTCATACAGTTGACTGTTGAAAATATGATGCAGGGCAACAACTCCAAAAATGCAGTTACCAGTTTCAAGTTATGACTCTAAAATTCAACGTATATATGGGGCATCAAAATGCTCTGTTATGAGTTTTTGTTTTCTTTTTTTAATATCAATGAAAGACCCGAATTATCACGTTCCATTTCCTGTACGAGACAGGAAGAAGTCATGTAATTATCACATGACGTTCTGTTACTGTCCCGAGTAAGCACAAAGTGCAAAAGCTAATTTTAATACGGACAGTAAGTTCAAGTAAATAATAAGAAGCTAAATATTGTGTTATATTTTAAACATTAATATTGTCTGGTTGTTTTTTTAACAATTTTGCAACAAAAATTATTCCTAAAGCCACAGCAGAATTGTGCCATTCTTAGTCCGAGCAACAGAGCGGTGAATTGGTGTCTGAACGATCCCCCGTTTTTTAACCAATCATGTGAACCGAATGATTTAAAAAACCAATTCATGAAGAGAGCCGTTACTTCATTAACTCAATGACATCCAGACGTAAGATTATTGGACTATGAGTATTGAGCGCATCGAATGAATGTAATATGAATGACTCAAAGGACATTTACCGCCACTGCTGGCAGTTTTAGTTGCTTATTTGAGGTGTATTTATCAGAATCAGAATCAGAATGAGTTTATTGCCAGGTATGTTTACACATACGAATTTGTTTTCGTGACAGAAGCTTCCACAGTGTAACAGGATGACAGTGACAGAACAAAAAAACACAGATAATAAAAATAAAAAATAGAACAAGTAAATAAGGAATAAAAACATATAATTGACAATTGTGTGTGTGCAGGTATATTACAAGGTATATATATATATTTTTTTTGTACAGGTACTGTATATTAAGTGCAAATTTGAGGTGTAGACTAAGTATATGTGCTAGATAAATAAGTGTATGAGTGAATAAAAATAGTGTGTGTTCCACAGTTATTGACAAGTGTTCATGAGATGGATTGCCTGAGGAAAGAAACGGTTCCTGTGTCTGGCCGTTCTGGTGCTCAGATCTCTGTAGCTTCGACCAGATGGCAACAGTTCAAAGAAGGGAGTGTGCTGGATGTGAGGGGTCCAGAGTGATTCTGCCAGCCCTTTTGATCACTCTGGATAAGTACAGTTCTTGGAGAGAAGGGAGGGTTGTGTACCAATGATTCGCTCAGCAGTCCGGACTACCCTCTGTAGTCTTCTGAGGTCAGATTTGGTAGCTGAGCTGAACCAGACAGTTATTGAAGTGCAGAGGATGGATTCAATGATGGCGGAGTAGAAGTATAAAAGCGTAGAACTGTTTCAGCAGCTCCTGGGGCAGGTTGAACTTCCTCAGCTGGCGAAGAAAGTACAACCTCTGCTGGGCCTTTTTAAACAATTGAGTCTATGTGAGTGTCCCACTTCAGTTCCTGAGAGATTGTGGTGCCCAGGAACCTGAATGACTCCACTGCAGTCACAGTGCTGTCCATGATGGTGAGTGGGGGGAGTGCAGAGGGGTTTCTCCTGAAGTCCACGGTCATCTCCACAGTTTTGAGCGTGTTGAGCTCCAGGTTGTTGAGACTGCACCAGACAGCCAGCTGCTCGACCTCCTGTCTGTAAGCAGACTCGTCACCGTCCTGAATGAGGCCGATGAGTGTGGTGTCATCTGCAAACTTCAGGAGCTTGACCGAGGGGTCTTTAGAGGTGCAGTCGTTTTGGTGTACGGGAGAAAGAAGAGCAGTGGAGCCGAGAGCACACATACAGTGAGGTAGCACCAGTAGTGCCGGATCGGTGAACGGGGTGTGGATGTGTAGTTCCCAGCAAACTCACTGCACGCTGCGATCTGTCTGCAGGAAGTCATGTTGACAATTGACCGGACGGAGTCTTGAGTTGGGGCACGGAACAGACGTAGGCTGATGATAGTTTGGGCAGACCAAGGAGGAGGTTTGGGATGATAGTGTTAAATGCCGAGCTGTAGTCCATGAACAGGATTCTCACATAAGTCCCTGGTCTGTCTAGTTGTTGCAGAACATAATGCAGTCCCATTTTTACTGCATCGTCCACAGACCTGTTTGTTTTGTAGGCAAACTGAAGAGGATCCAGCATGGGTCCAGTGATGTCCTTCAGGTGGGGCAGCACCAGTTTTTCAAAAGACTTCAACCACAGACCACAGACGTTAGAGCCACAGGTCTGTAGTCATTAAGTCCAGTAATTTTGGGTTTCTTTGGGACGGGGATGATGGTGGAGCGTTTGAAGCATGAAGGGACTTCGCACAGCTCCAGTGATCTGTTGAAGATCTGTGTGAAGATGGGGGCCAGCTGGTCAGCACAGGATTTCAGACAAAATGGTGTAACACAATCTGGGCCTGGTGATTTTTTCCTTTTATACTTCCGGAAGACCTGGCGCACCTCTTCTTCGCTGATCTGAAGTGCAGGTGTGGGGGAGAGTGATTCGAGGGGGAGAGGGTGGGTATAAGTTGGTGTGAAATGGTTGTGGGGAGATGGTCGATGTTTAGGGCGGGTGTGGGTTGTCTTTTCAAACCTGCAGTAGAACTCGTTCAGATCGTCTGCCAGGTGTTGATTCTCCACAGTGCTGGGGGATGGTGTCTTGTAGTTGGTGATTTATTTTAGACTTTTCCACACTGATGCCGAGTCACTGGAAGAGAATTTAATCTTTATTTTTCAGAATAATTCCTCTTTGCCACTCTGATCTCCTTTTCCAGTGTGTATTTAGCCTGTTTATACAAGACATTATCCCCCTTCCTGTAAGCATCTTATTTGGCCTGACAGCGCTGTCTACGTTTTGCAGTGAACCATGGTTTGTCATTGTTGTAGGTTAAATGAATCCTGGTAGGAATGCACATGTCTTCACAGAAACTGATATAAGATGTTAAAGTCTCTGTGAGCTCGTCCAGATCGGTGGCCGCAGCTTCAAAAACACTCCAATCAGTAAAGTCAAAACAAGCTTTTAAATCCTGCTCCGCTTCATTAGTCCATCTTTTAACAGTCCTTAAAACAGGTTTAGCTGATTTCAGTTTCTGCCTGTAGGTCGGTATTTGATAAACTAAACAGTGATCAGGGAGCCCCAAAGCTGCTCGTGGAACAGAGTGATATGCATTCTTTATTGTGGTGTAACAGTGATCCAATATATTACTGTCTCTGGTGGGACATGTGATGTGCTATCTGTATTTTGGCAGTTCACGGGAGAGATTTGCTTTATTAAAGTCCCCGAGAATGATATTTGCCGAGAGAATGATTAAACAGAGTCCGGGTGTTGTTGTTCTGTCTCTGTGATCTGATCAGCTAGTTGTTGTAAAGCGGAGCTCACGTGAGCTTGCGGAGGGATGTAGACACTGACGAGAATGAATGAGCAAAACTACCGCGGCGAATAGAACGGCTTACAGTTAAGGAAGAGCACTTCTAGATCTGAACAGCAAATCTTCTTTAACACAGTTACATCTGTAAACCACCTCTCATTGATGTAAAAGCATTGTACCGCCGCCTGCGGTGGTGGATTTCGCCGTGATTCTGACGTCGCGATCGGCTATGAAGCAGCTGAAAGCCCGGGAGACCTCAACCAACGCGCTGTCCCCGGATGGCGTCTTGCAACAAGCCGGGTTTCCGTGAAACACAGAAGAGCAGAGTTTGAAAAGAAAAAAAAATCCTTATTGTCGGGAGGAGGAGGCAGAAGGAGTTCGTCTTCTGTTTTGTTGGGTTAACGTTAAAGGAAGCGGAGGTTTCGACAGATGGATGACGGCAAACCGGTGTTTGAATACGCGCTGCTGAAGCTCACGAGCGCGGCCGGCTCTGCTGCCCCGTAGGCGCGTCCTGAAGCGCTGTCAGCGCACAGCTCCCCCGCACTAACATGATCTGTCACAGCAAAACATCAGGAAATAGGTTGAGAAAAGAAACTGTGAAATATCGGGTGGTGTGTACTTCAGAATGTCAAGCAATTCATCTTTGGTGAAATTGATTGCAGGGATATAACTAAAGACAGTACAAACTAACAAAAACATAAAAACAAATGCGGAGCATGCCACGGAGGTAGCCATCAGCGTCGGCGCCATCTTAATTGTATTACTTTAAATAAATAAATAAATGGGGAAAAAATTAAAACATTAATAGGGATAGTTCCCCAAAAAAAGAATGTTTAAATGATGCAATTTCAAACCTGATTGACTTACTTTCTTTTGTGGAGCATAAAAAAAGGCATTTTGAAGACGATTGGTAACAAAGCTGTTTTGGCTACAAGTGACTTCCACGGCATTTTTGTAAAGAACGTGGAAAAGAGAAAAAAATAAACAAACAAAAAATGAGAGTTTCTCAAAATTATCTCTTTCAATTGTTGCCATTTACCATGTCAGGCCCACATGTAGGAAATAAACGTTTGTGTAAACATTTTGTAGTAGAGAATCAGAAATAAAAAAAAAAATATTTGTTTCTAAAGCTCCAATTTGTAATGTTTACTTAATACTTTCTCATTTAACACAAAAAATAGCTTTAAATAATATGTTGCGGGTATTTTCACAGCCAAAAGTAATTTGCGATTAATTAGATGAATTAATCGAAACATCATGTAATTAATTAGATTAAAATTTTTAATCGACTGACAGCCATAATATAAAGAGTTATATTAAAAATCATATAAATATAAAAAATGTATACATAAAGTAATATTTCTGGTTCCATAAACGTATTAATCTGTCAATATTTAGCTATTTTTGGAAATTCGGAAGACCGCTTAGTTAAACATACGCTAGTTTCATGTTTTTGAAAGAAGTCTCTCACCAAAGCTGCATTTATTTGCACATATATCAAAAATACAGTAAAAACAGCAATACTGTGTTGTTGGAATATTAGTAGAAGTTACAAGCAAGTTGTTTTTAAACATTTGCGATGATAGTTATGTCTGTGATTGTCACGTAGCAAAAGATTCCATAGCATTACTCCAGGTCCTATCTAGTGTCACATGAATTATTCTAATGATTGTTAATATTATAATTATGATTATTCTAATATGCTGATTTGGTGCTCAAGAGACATTTATTAATTACAAAGCAAAACAAACATGCAAAATAACAGACATGTAAAGAATTATTCTGCCTGTTTGAAAACCCAAGAGTCTATTTTTTTAAACAATAGACCACAAACATTTATTTCCAGCGTCATTTCACTTATCATCCTAAATTCTGAATATTGACATCAGCGTCTTAAAGGGTTAGTTCACCCAAAAAAAATACTGTCATTTATTACTCACCCTCATGTCATTCCAAACCCTGTACGAGCCGGTGTTCATCAATTGAAACACAGAAATTAAGTTTATTTGTGAGTGCAACTACTCCGAGCGCTCTTCTGACCTCCCGACTAGACCGCACAACACACAACATGAAATGTTCCCAGTATGATAAACGTAGTTAAGAGCATCGCTAAATAAAACAGCCAGGACATCAGTGGCTCAACTTTAATTTTGCGAAGCTACAAGAATACTTTTTGTGTGCAAAGAAAACTAACGTTTATTCAACAATTTTACTATGCAGTCCGTTGAAAGTCCGATCGCTTAAATGCACGCGGCATGGTCAACACAATACAGGCTTCTGTTGGCTTATTGCGAACGGTGCGCATGTGTACGTGACCGGACCGCGATCGAATATTGCAGATATTTAAGTGATTTAGACAACAGCAAACGCGTTTTGCAGAGGAAGAAAAGGACGAATATCACAAATGCAAACTGCTGTTTCATGACATAGAAAATGATTTAAAGAATGTGTCTCATCTGCGTGCAGCAGTAGCCAAGACAGAAGTAGAGAGTGGTTCAGTCAAAACGCTTGCCTGTAGAACTGGTAACGATATATGGGATGGTATATTGTGACCCGGAGCACAAAAGCACAGTTCATAAGTAGCACATGGATTTATATAATGTGCAATAGCCAACAATTAAATTTGTGATGAGTCGTCAAACTTTAGATTTTCTTTTTTTTCCCAAAAAATCATTAGAGATATAAGTAGAAGATCATGTTCCGATGGACCTATGTTGTAAATGTCCTACGAAAATAGAATTCATTCATTTATTGAAGCTTTTTAATGCTTATGCCAACCACCCTACCATTAAATATTTCAAAATCTTAATTTTTGAGTAGTAATATGCAATGCTAAGAAAACTTCATTTGAACAACTTTAAAGGCGATTTTCTCAATATTTCGATTTTTTTTGCACCCTCAGATTCCAGATTTTCAAATAGTTGTATCTCATCAATACTGTCCTCTCCTAACAAAACGCATACATCTGATATGCGAAATGCTTATTATGTATGAATCTTGACCCTTATGACTGGTTTTGTGCTCCAGGGTCACATATATGAGCTGTAAGTTTCCCGCTGACATGTTGCAAGCTTTATTTAACATCACAACTGACGATGCTCGGAGTCAGATACAAATGCTTATATTTTGACGTCACCTACAGGTGGGGACTAATGCCGGGTTGTATTAATGAAGGCAGGTAGAACGCAGTTTTCGCAGGGTTAATCTGTATTGTTGTATTGTGAACGGCGGAAGGGATGCATATTGGATATAGAGGAAGGGGAGGGGGGCGGAGAACTAAAACTGGTTATTTTTATAAGCTGATATTTGTGAGTCATCAGCTTACTGTGTCCATGTAAACGAGGTCAATGACAGAATGTTAATTTTTGGGTGAACTAACCCTTTAAACAGCCTAATCCTTAGAAAGGCAAGTGCGTGTTGTTGTGAACTGTGTGTGATGAAGCAGTCCCTCACCTCCTCCATGTGTTCTGTGGGGTGGGCCAGCAGAGCGTCTCCGGGTCGGGTCTCCAGCAGAGAGCACTGACAGAACCCCACACTAGCCGTCAGGAGAGAGTCTGTCACTGCGCTGCGGTCTTCAGACAGATCCCACACACACAGCCGCATGCCCCGACCCTGACTGACAGCACAAACACATTAACACATGCACAGCAGAACAAAAACACAAGCCCACCACAGCGGCTTTTTAGACCAAGACAGACAGGGCAGTGGAAACAGTGGGAAGAAGTAAAGATAGGGCCCTATGTTTTGCACGATGCAGAAAACGCAGATGGAATCGTGGAATCCACTCCTAAAAATGGAAATTGGAATGTCACAGAATTTAGCAGTTTTTTGATTAATAAACCAAAAGCAGGGCTGTACACTTATGTACAGTGTATATATGTTTTGATTATGAATCATAAATCCAGAAAAATAAAAAATATTGAAAAAATACAAATTTCACAGCCCTATTATTGTAAAAAAAACTATACATTATTAAATTGTTAACATTTTATGAATTCAATGGATTAGACATGCTTTTTGATTATTAAAATGGAGTCCAGAAAAAGTAAAACAGAAAACATAGAACTTGGGAAAAAATTTAACAGATTTTATATGGCCCTACAAATGTCATCATCTTTTTTTTGTTGTTGTCATGTTTCATGATTTCAGTTGATAAGAAATGCTTTTTGATTTAACCATTAAAACAGAGTCCAAAACAATTAATTGCGAAAAAACGTAGGGAAAAAATAAAACAAATTTCTTACAAAAAAGGGTGCAAAACACTGTATTAATATTAATTTTCCATAAATTTTTTTTTTTTACAGATGTTTTACCTGCATTTTGAATTTTGCATTGTGTTTTAGGGTTAACAGAAATTTCTGGATAATGTCCTGGCAGCAAAAAAAAACTTCTAATTTGTTTTAAACACAGTTGTAGGGCCCTATGAGCATGACAGCTTAACATTCGATCCATGCATGCATTAAAGGAGTAGTTCACTGCCAGAATGAAAATGTCCTGATGATTTACTCACCTCCATGCCATCCAAGATGTTCATGTCTTTCTTTCTTCAGTCAAAAAGAAACTAAGGTTTTTGAGGAAAACATTCCTGGATTTTTCTCCATATAGTAGACTTTAGTAGGTTATCAATGTGTTGTTTCAATGCAGCTTCAAAGGGCTCTACACAATCCCAGACGAGGAATAAGGGTCTTATCTAGCGAAATGATCAGACATTTTCTAAAACAAATGTTTTTTGTTTTTTTTATACTTTTTAACCATAAATGCTCGTCTTGCACTAGCTCTGCGATGCTCATGCGCATCTTCACACATTACGTAATCACGTTGGAAAGGTCACGCATGACGTATCGACCCAGTGTTTACAAAGCGAACGTGCAAAGAAAGCCAAATGCTCTTTACAAAAAAGGAGAAAATTAGATTTTTCGCCCTACCCTACCTTTTTAAACCAAAGTACACAGGCGAATAAGCGCGTGACTTTTCCAACGTGATTTCGCAATGCGTGAAATCACACATGAGCATCGCAGAGCTAGTGCAACATAAGCATTTGTAGTTAAAAAGTATATACATTTTTATTTAAATTTTTTAGAAAATGACCGATCGTTTAGCTAGAAATTACCCTTATTCCTCGTCTGGGATCGTATAGAACCCATTGAAACTGCAATTTGGACCTTCAACCCATTGATCCCCATTGAAGTCCACTATATGGAGAAAAATCCTGGAATGTTTTTCTCAAAAAACGTAATTTCTCTGCGACAAAAAGAAAGACATGAACATCTTGGATGACATGGAGGTGAGTAAATTATCAGGAAATTTTCACTACTCCTTTAAGACGTTACATGGTCACATGACATTAACGATGCACAGCTTGACAGACTAAGGGTGACAGACATATTACTAGGGCTGCCCTCGACTAAAGATTTTTCTGGTCGACTAGTTGTCGTTCATTTTAAGCATTAGTCGACTAATCGCACGTTTATTAATAAACCATTTAAATCCTTATAATGAGCCTTTAATTACCTACATAGCCTAAGCGCTCAAGCACACGCATAAAGCTTGCCACAGCGCACCGGCAGAAGTAATGATTATGAATGTGTCAGGGGAAAACAGTAAGGAGGCTGCATTAACATTTTAATAATTCACTGATAAACTAGTGCTTTTTTATTTTCAGTTTAAGAGATGAAGTCGGCGACACCGACTCATCTTCTCCTCTGTAGTGATGCGCCTGTATGCATGTTTCATACGGATTACATAATCTGAGAATATTTGTTTTCCATTTGAATTGGTTCATTTGAAAGTAGACATTTCACTCTCTATAGATATATTTTTAATGTCTGTAAGGCAAATGTATACACGGAGTTTCGCGCTCAAGTGCACAGAGACCGAGACGGCAGAAAGAGCAACCTGTTTGCTTTCATTATTTTACAAAAGCGCAATGTTATGATGTTATTGTGAGTGCACACAAATAAACGTAGAGTCTTTACAAATTTGAAAGATGTATAACTCTTATCTGTATGAGCAAAAATGAGGGAGTATTTTAAGAGCAAGTGAGCGCACCGGCGCCTCCGTCTGATATGCAGTGAGCGCGCTACTCTTCACGCTCCACACAGACACTAAAGCGCACATTTCTCTACTATTTGGGGGCAGCCCTACATGTTACCCCCCCTCTCTCCTTTACCTGATCAGTCTGCTTCTGCGGTCTTTGAAAGTGTGGAGCCAGATAACAGGGTTCCCAGCGTGGCCCTCTAGTATGCGCTCTGCTCTCCTGGTGGTCAGGTTCCACATATGGATTGCACCTTTACCTGACCTAAATCACACAAACACCAAGATTACTGTACACAGGACAATTTTAAGGCAATACAAATGCTGCTGGTTCATTTAATAAGTTGCCACCAACCCAGAGTAGAGAAACGGTGGTCCATCGCCAGCACAGCAGAAGCTCAGGCTGTTCACGGCGGCCCCTGGACCCCTCAGAATGAACAGCGGGTCTGGAGGAGGACGGGACATCACTACTGCAGCTGCTCACTTAGCATCTGCATCCTAGGAAAAATAAATTAATAAAGCAATGAAATAATGCCAGTACTGGTCATTGATATATTGTGAATTATTTAGTCTAAAGTGGGTCTACTCTCTCTGGTGAACCACACACTCATTGAAATATTATACCAACCTACCACCTCTGTGTCCCCATACCACAAATTATTTTTTTATTAATCAATTTCTCGGTGCCCCTGTACTACCTATTATTATCTTTTATTTATTATTTAAATGAATATTTCTTATTTAGTTTAATCATTTATGCAATATTTTTTACCCGTCTCGCGTTTTTGGTTTGTATTTTATAGTTTATGTACCCATTCTTATTATTTATTTCTCTATAAACATTCTCCTCTGACCGGCTGTTATATATACATACACTACTGCTCAGAAGTTTGGGATCAGTAAGACTTGTAAGTCGTTTAAAGGAGTCTCTTATGCTCACTAAGGTTGCATTTATTTATTTGATCAAAAATACAGAAATAAACAGTAATCTTGCAAAATATTATAACAATATAAAATAATGGTTTCTATTTAATATACTTTAAAATATAATTCATTTCTGTGATGCAAAGCTGAATTTAAATCAGTCATTACTCCAGGATAAAGTGTCGCATGATCCTTAAGAAATCATAATAATATGCTGATTATCTCTTGGATTATCAAGTTGTGCCCTGCACAATATTTTGTTGGAAAATGCGGATACTTTTTTCAGGATTATTTGAGAATAAAAAATTAAATGAAGAGCATTTATTAAAAATATTAAATTTCTTTTCTAACAATGGACATATTTGCTATCACTCTTAACAATTTAACACATCCTTGCTGATTAAAAGTTTTAATTTCTTTCAAAAAAAGAAAGAATAAAAATTTACTGACCCCAAACTTTTGAACTGTAGCGTATATTGTTAGAAAATATTTCTATTTTAATTAAATGCTCTTCTTTTAACTTTTTATTCATCAAAGAATCCTGAAAAAAGTATCACAGGTTCCAAAAAATATTAAGCAGCAAAAAACAATATTGATAATAAATAAGCATATTAGAATGATTTCTAAAAGATCATGAGACACTGAAGACTGGAGCAATGATGCTGAACATTCAGCTTTGCATCACAGGGAATTAATGACATTTTAATGTAATTTTACATCTTAATATTTCACAATATTAGATTTTTTTCCTGTATTTTTGATCAAATAAAGGCAGCCTTGATGAACATAAGAGACTTAAAAAAAAAAAAAATGTTGTGATCCAAACTTTTGAACGGGTAGTGAGTGTTGTGTGATTGTGTATCATAATAATAATTTTTTTTGGTAATATAGAGATACACACACAACAATTGTTACAACACACTTCACTAACTAGGCTGTGACATGTCATACTACTTTGTGTTTTACCTGTTTTGTATGATGGAAGTTTGTTGTCATAGTACTGCTTGTAAAACTAATAAAAAAAAATATGTAGACATTTATAAGATATTTTTAATTTAGGATTTATGCAGATATCCTGAAAATATCCTGAATAATGTTTCACGGTTTCTACAAACATATAAAGCTTTCAACATTCCAAATCAGCATCATTTCTGAAGGATCATGTGAAATTGAAAATGAAAATTCTGACATTCAAAAACAATGGAATGGAATAATTTAATCAACCACCAGCACTGGAGGAATTTGTTTACACAACTTTCACATAATTATTAGCATCAACCCATATGTAAACACTGATACCTCTTAGTTAACACAGTAAACACTGAAAGCCTTTGGGCAAAAGGAAGATGTGATAATGCTATTTCCGTCTTCCTCCTGTGTTAAAAACCTCTTTCTCAATATGTTATAAATCACGAGCTAGACAACTTAATTACTGTAAACAGACAGTCGTTTTACATTTTTATTTTCATCAACAGCTAACAAAATAAAGGCGTTCAAAGCACACGCGAGCGCAAATGGCTCTGAGGGCCACAGTGGAGATGCAACAGACCACAAAAATGCAAATGATTAGAGGTGAGTGACGAATCCTTTTCAAACTGCCGCACAAAGCTAAATTGGTTGATGTCTTAATAAAGGAAAGCATTATAACTTGACACATTGATGTGGTTTTAAACCTGTAAGACGTTGTAAAAGACAGTTTTGACTCTTTTTAGAAATGCTTACGATTAGGGGTTGGGGAAAAATCGATTCACATATGAATCGCGATTCAGTCCTTTAGAACCGACTTGTTTGGGAAGGTCAATATTTTAGATTTATTAGGAAGTTAATAGTTAATAGGAAACTGATTTCTTGAGTCAGGAATATCTGTACTATAGACTGGTGCATTTTTTTTGTATCAAAATACTGTTGTGTTGATGTCCGTGTGCAAAAAAAATTAATGAAGAATAATTAAATGAATCGTGATTAAAAATCTAAAAATTTCGAAAACTGCGAAACTTTTTGCAAAAATTCGAAAAAATCTGAAAATCGAAAAACTGCAGAGGTTTGTGGGCTGCTAAAGACCCGAGATGACGCATTCAGATCAGGAGATAAAGCAGTCCTCAAAACAGCAAAAGCCAATCTGTGATGTGGCATCAAGAAAGCAAAACGGTTGTATTCACAAAAAAATCAATAATCACTTCACAGACAGCAGAGATACACGGAGCCTGTGGCAAGCCATTTAGACCATCACTGACTACAAGCCCCCGTCACAGGCCTGTGATGATGACACATCCCTCCCAGATGCACTCAATGAGTTTGAAATGCAGAATGACACACCTTCACAAAAACTGCCCACACCTCCCAACGACCAGGCGCTCTGTCTGTCTCCAGCCAACGTAAGGAAGACCCTATCTAGGATTAACCCACACAAAGGCTGCGGGTCCTGACAACATACCTGGCTGTGTACTGAGAGACTGTGCTGCACAACTGACAGATGTCCTAACAGATATCTTCAACACCTCGCTGAGCCAGGCAGTCGTCACCACATGTCTCAAATCCACAACACTCATACCGGTACCAAAGAAATCACCTGTGTCCTGTCTAAACAACTACCGTCCCATAGCACTGACTCCAATCATGATGAAGTGCTTTGAGAGATTAGTCATGCACAACATCAAAACCAGCCTCCCCAACACACTCAATCCGCTCCAGTTTGCATACCGTCCAAAACCGCTCTACGGATGATGCAATTTCCTCCACCTGGCTCTTACCAACCTAGAAAATAAAGACTCCTATGTTAAATGCTGTTTATTGACTTCAGCTCAGCATTCAACACAATAATCCCACAACAACTAATCAACAAATTAAACCTGCTGGGCCTAAACACCTCCCTCTGTAATCGGATCCTGGACTTTCTAACTGGAAGACCTCAGTCAGTCCGTGTCGGCCACAACCCCTCCAGCACTACTACACTGACCACAGGTGCCCCACAGGGCTGTGTGCTCAGCCCGCTGCTCTTCACACTGCTGACCTACAACTGCACTGCCAAGTTCAGCTCCAACCACATCACCAAGTTCGCAGATGACACAACGGTGGTAGGTCTCATCAGCAACAGTGATGAAACACCCTACAGAAAGGAAGTGGCACAACTGGTTGAATGGTGTGGAGCAAACAACCTGTCCCTCAATGTGAGTAAGACAAAGGAGGTTATGATGGATTTCAGGAGGAACTCTGTTGACCACCCCCCACTGACCATCGACAGCTCGACTGTGGAGAGAGTCAGCAGCACAAAATTCCTTTGAGTGCACATAACAGAAGACCTTACCAGGAGCACCAACACTACATCACTCTCCATAAAGGCACAACAACGCCTACACTTTTTCCGCCGGCTGAAAAGAGCAAGTCTCCCTCCACCCATCCTCACTACATTCTGCAGGGGCACCATTGAGAGTACGGAGTACATTGTCTGGTATGGGAACTGCAGCGCTGCTGACCGCAAGACCCTACAGCGGACAGTGAACACAGCTGCAAAGATCATCGGGCTCTTCCCCTTTTCCTTGCACGTTGCTACAGTAAGCTATCGGGTGGAAGACCCCAACCATCCCTCCAAGTAGCTTCTTCCGCTCTTTCCATCAGGAAGACGGTACCGGAGCATCAGAGCACGCTCTGCAAGACTGCTCAACAGCTTTTTCCCTAGGCTGTGAGCGTCCTCCAATTCCAATCACCCTCCCCCCCCCTCGAAAACCTCATCCACAACACTACCTCCTGAAACCAGATTCCGCTCACCACAAAACCCATCCACACCAAACCGTTTGAAAAACTCAAAAAAACATTGTGCAATTCTGTTTTTCAGTGTGATACAAACAGGGAGTGGCGGGACAAACACCTGTAGAAACACTCTTTTCTCTCTAAATGCACCAGACACTTCTTAAAAAGCCCCATGTACAAGGAGTGAAAACATTGTGCAATTCTGAGTGTGCTACACACAGGTGAGTGGGCTGGACAAACCACCAGTAGAAACACACTATTTTCTCAACCATCTAAATGCACAAGACACTTTCTGATAAGCACTCCATGTTACGAGAACTTAATAAGGAATATTAACAAATGTGTACTGTTGAATGCACCACAATACACTTGCACTACTTGCTTCTTAACCTTAATCCTGTCATTGTAAATCTGTGTAGAGTTATGGTATATGTATAGTCAACTATTTATAGTATCTGTATAGTTAGATTACCGCTTTCAGTAAGTTAGTTATGTATAGGTGTAAAAATTGTTCTTACGTCTATTTGAATGTTATTATTTATTTGGAGCCCGGGGTCCTGCGAGACACGACATTTTGTTCCACTGTATGTCCACACATGTGTGGACTGACAATAAAGCTCGACTTGACTTGACAAAACGTGAATCGATTCGTAATCAAATTGTGACCCCAAGAATTTATATGAATCAAATCATGAGGTACCGAAAGATTACCACTCCTACTTACGATGCTTGAGAAGAAATTTTTCATAACTAACTGTATTAGTTATTGGCCCATTTAAAAGGGAAGCAAAAATTACAGCAATTAAAATGAAACAAAATTAAGACAATTAAACCTACATAACCACAAACAGAGCCGTGTTTCTCCTTTGAGTGGCGACCGATATTGCTGATTTTAGATATGAAGTGGTCCGCTTAATGAAGACCCTTCTGCTCAGTGTCATCTCTGGTCACCTCTGCCCACGCGCTGAAACAGGACCCACAGGTATTTTGGGGGAGCTCATTTCAGAAGGTTAGTGGTTAAATTGTGCATGTTAATCTGTCAAGCGAAGATTCTTCACTGCCCTACCTTCCTAATTAAGAGTCGAGCCCCAGCCGCCCCATACGAACCCCCCACAAAGGGGACAGTCACTAAACGCCCCTCTAGTTTCTTACAGGTGAGCTGGGAGGGAGGCAGCGGGATTAGAACCCGTGACTATCAGTCGCCATCAGGCCTGTATAGCAGCCAGACCCCTCTACTGCACATATAGGGGCTAAAATTAAACCTCTGGTTTGGTCAACTGTCTGTCTACCTGAACTATATCTTAAACTGATGCTATAGTGCACTAAGATTAATGGCCTAGTTGTTATTTTGCTTTTCTTTAAACTATATTCTAAAGAAAACAAAAATGGCAAAAATCTGACTATCGTCGTCTGTGTGACAGCAAGGTTTTCATAGCTTTAAAGAGGATTAACAAGCCCGTATTGTGAAGTTCACTGCACCACACGGGTCTGTCAGTCATGAGATGGAAAGAAATAAAGATAGGGATGGAGTTGAAAAACAGGCTGAGGAACTAGGCCAAAGAGTCAAGACTGCATTGGTATGGCAACTCTTTTGTTTTGTTTTTTTACTTTATTGACAGAGACAACAGGAGAAACACATAATGTGTTATGGAAAACAAAAAAGCTGAATAGGGTCACAGTGCAGTTCATTTGATGATATTATTAAATGTATAATGCATATTTGAGGTGATATGTCTCGCAAAAATGAAGATTGTCATCATTTACTCACCCTTATGTCATTCCAAAGCTGTATATGATAGACTTTTGAAACTACATCAGATGCTAACAACATTTGACCTATTGACTTTCATTGTAGTAGACCTTCTTTGCGTTCTACTGAAGAAAGAAAGTCATAGAGATTTGGAAGGTGAATAAATGATGACAGATATGTGACCCTGGAGCACAAAACAAACCAGTCTTAAGTCGCTGGGGTATAATTGTAGCAATAGCCAAAAATACATTGTATGCATCAAAATTATTGATTTTTCTTTTATGTCAAAAATCATTAGACATTTAAGTAAAGATCATGTTCCATGAAGATATTTTGTAAATTTCCTACTGTAAATATATAAAAATCTCATTTTTGATTAGTAATATGCATTGCTAAGAACTTTATTTGAACAACTTTTAATTTTCGTTGTGAAAGCGAAACTACTTTGTTTGTTCTTCCAAAAGAGGACACGACTAGAAATCAGTGGTTAAGTTGTATTTACAACACTGTTCCAGAACACTTCAACCCAAATATTCAGATGTGTGCAGCGCATTTTATGGAGGACTGTCTCCTGATCCTGGGAGAGTAACGTTAGACTACAATGCCGGCTGTTCTTACTCTCAGCCTGTAAGTACGTTTTCATATTTGTAGGATTTGCCACTGACGATTCAAACGTTAGTTTTGAGCAGTGTAGAGTAGCGCTCGATTTTTGTTGTTTCTCCGATCATAAATGCAGACATGTTTTTATGTTTACGTGGCGCGATGCAAGGCAACGCGTAAAAAGACAGGTAGAAGTCATTATAATCCGTAATTATGTCCCACTGGATGCAACAAATGCCTCGTTTATAATGGGTTTTAATGTTTTTGTCTCGTCGCTCCGGCCAGACAGGGCATCACAGTACGGTGAGGGGCGTAACATTTCAGTCACAACGCACTGGATAGCTGGCCAATCACAACGCACTGGATAGCTGGCAATCAGAGCCCCACCTTGCTTTTCAGACGATGAGCTTTGTAAAAATCTACGCTTTTCAGAAAGGAGGGGCATAGAGGAGAAAAAATAATGTAAAGTATGTGGAAAATAATATGTTTTTTTTTAACTTTAAACCGCATAATAAACACATTTCATTACACCCAAATACACAAAATAATGTTCTTTTAGCAAACATCATATGCCCTATTTAATAACAAAGATAAAATAATGACAAAGATTTTCATCATTGCCCACTTTGGCCTAAATGTCTGCCATTATTTTTTTACTTTGTATTTTGTTACCTTGTAAGGCTTTGTTTTTAAAATGGGGAAATTAGTTTGGCTGTACTGCTCGAACAACTTGCAAAATAGTAAAACCAACGTGACAAAGATCGTGATATTTCTAAAAAAAAAAAAATTTGTGATATATTTTTGCCTATGCCCTAAGCATATCAGAATGATTTCTGAAGGATCACTGAAGACTGGAGTAATGATGCTGAAAATTCAGCTTTGCATCACAGGAATAAATGACACTTTACAGTATATTAAACTGAAATAAATAGAAAACATTTTTTTTAATTTGTAATAATTTCACAATACTGTATTTTTGATCAAACAAATGCAGCCTTGGAAATACCATGATTATGGGCCGAAATGCTCCAAAAAAAACATTGTGGATCTCTAATTAAATGTACAGTCAAAGGCAGGTCTGAAATGAGAATGCCTGTTCCTGATGGGAGGATGAAGAGAAGTTTTTCAGCTCTCTTAGTGCAACAGATAAGACAGCTCCGGTAATCTGACTCGAAGACTGGATAAAGGCAGTTTGTCTCTTCGTGGGCCGTCTGTCAACACCTGCTTGGTAATTAGGCCTATTTATGAGACAGAGTTTGCTTCCCCTTCATGTTATTAAATAAGCAGCGGCCACGTCAGCCAGGTATCTCTCAACACAGGCGAAGGGCTGGCGACCTTCAGATCAAACACAGGCTCTATCTGTGGCCCCTGCGCTGGGACTTACACCGGAGGAGGGGGAGCGTCAGTCATTTTAGCGTGGGCTTCAAAGATCGAGGAGGGCCGGTCTGCATTCCTCTCCCCCCTGCGTTGTAGAATCTGTGGATCCAGAGATGGGCGGCCACACACCTCTGCCCAAACCAATCATTCATAAATAAGCCCAACTAAGACCCTGGGGCCAGCTGTTCAAAAAGTTTAATCTGGATCAGAATGATCTGGATTTGGAAATCCCACGTTTTGCTATCTAAGATAAGGTAACCCACAATGTAAAAAATGCAAACTGCACATTTTCCAGTTTACGAGTCTCAAATACTAAAGAATGCCATTTTTTTGAAACTACATAAAAACCCTTGTCAGACCAACAAAATTACCCCAAATGTTGTCCCAACCAGTCAAACACAGTTGTCTGAACAAAGTGTTTCATATTGTTTGTGAGTTCCCAGCATGCATTGCAGCATGAAAAAATGATGCAGTTACTGTTATAGGATTATTGTTTTGCTGACTTCATTTAAACTTTTTTGTTGTTGTTTTGTCATTATTGTTAGTTATGTGTTGTACTGTGATGTAAAGAGCTCTGTTGATTGCATCGTTCTTGAGGTGTGTGTGTCTAGTTTTGAGGCCTAGAGTATGTTTAACAGCTTATATCTGGATATCTTAGTCTCAAGTTGTTTTACAATGTTGTGTACATATCAGACTAAGTTATCCATTAAGGTTTGTTATTTGTAAACAAACATAAATTCGATAATGTGATGACTTTTTACACTTTTTTTTATCATCCAGGCAACAGAAAAAAATGAATTACCCCAACGACAGTAACTGTTGTGTCAGTTGCTGTGACAAGAATTTTTCTATTAGCAAAATAAGACAATCAGCATTGCATGAACAAACTAATTTACTTTGGCTAAACAAAGCATCTTTACTGAGCAGAACTAAAAAATTATTGTTGAGAGAACTCAAAAGTTTTACTGCATTAATTTGCCTTATTTGTTTTTTTGTACGTTTTCTCAACTAGTTATTTTTTACAATGCATCTTACTTTTGTGCCGGTTTTTCAAAGCAAAATTGGATTAGATCGCAATGATCCAGATACATACTTTTTCAGATGACCAAATCTGGATTACTAGCGCTTTACGGAGCCCCTAAAGGGACATGGTGATGGGGAACAAATGAGATGGAAAAAAAGCCAATGTTTTGCATTATAGTTTTGCATTGCATTTACACAAATAACTACTTCTGACTGGTCCATCTCTGATGATTGTGCCAATGTAGTTTACAATCAGAGATTTAAAAAAAAAAACATTAAATTAAATATAATATTTTTGTTTGACACTATTATATATTATTGACAGCTGTTTGGGGATTTGGGATATATTACATGTTACAAATGTTGTATTTTTTGGACCAGTTTTAAAGTTTTATTACATTTTTGTTCCTGAAATCCACCCTTCTGCTGGGATCAGAATAATCCAGTTTTTTTGGATCAAAAGTATATCCCAATCTTACCAACCCTCTATGGACACCTTGGCAATTGAATCGCCATTGGCTAGTACATTTTTTTAGTTTACTTGCCTGACTGATATATATACTATATATATAAAAATGTCACTGTTTTTTAAATATCTGAAAGTACACTCTTGACATCATTATACTATGAAAATCAAGTAGTATTTAATGATAGAACATTAGTAATTAGTATTAAAACTTGATAACCATGTATGAATGCATATTAGTCATTTTAACTAAATTTAGGATGTGTGGTGGTTTTTTGGGTCATCCAGGTTTCTGTAAAAAAAGAATGGGAAAAAACTAACAAAAATAATGATAGGAAATATTATACGAATTCTATTAATAAGAATAATATAAAAACGCACTAAGGATTAATAAGCTGCTGGATTCATGAATAATCAAGTTGTGTGGGTTCGCTCGAACTGATTTGCTGAAATCAAAATAGGGACGATAATAAGTGAGCGCCAGCCAATGAGATTGCCATTTGCGCATTAGTCCCGCCCACTACCGGAGAAAGCGGCATTTCTTAAAAGCTGAAGAACTCCAAAGGAGCGCTGTTATTTTGACAGGAAAATACAACAAAGAATATCGTTTACATGTAGCGCGTCAATTCTCTCTCTCTGTGTGTGTGTGAGACAAAGCGATGGCGAGCGCTTCACACTAGAGTTTACGGTACGTCAAATAGCTACAGGTGCGCTGCTCGTCCATTGAGATGAACTGAAAAATAGCACAGATCGCTTCGTTTGACGGAGAGTGAAACTCTGAAGCGCTCAGTCAGACAGTGTTTGGCGAGTGAAAATATATCTGTGCTAAACTTATACTTAGCCTTCAACTCACACGCTGGCGAGTAAAATCTGGGAATTTATTAGCCAGTGGCTAATATTAGACATAATTTAGTCGCCCAGAGTGAAGATTTAGTTGCATATGCGAGTGATTTTAAAAATAACAAGGGCTCTGACAAAAACTTTCTTTAAATGCTTTTAAATTATTTTATCGGCAAATCTGTTTTTAAAATGACCGATACCGATAACCATAAAAATGCTTAATATCGGCGCCGATAATCGGTTGACCCCTAGTCTGAAAGCGATTCAAATGTTATCATGATAAAACATCAATGAATCATAATTAAAAAAACATAAAGGGAGTAGAATGACTTTAAAGGATATGCGCTGATGCAGTGGCCGGTACTCCCCGGTTTGACTGATATAATACCTCAGATATTCCTCACTCTTTTCTTTATTCTTATCTCGGATTCCCTCCTCTCACTCTCTTTCTGTTACTTCACTGATATTTCCACCTCACCGAGCCCAACGCTCACATAATCATTAGTCAGTGCTTCTCTCCCAAGTTTCCACATGACCCCCCTTGTGCCAAAAAAGGCAAATTCTCCCGTGAATGAAACAAACGTGGCGAACGGACCTCCAGGTCCATTCTGAAGCTCAGTTAAACAAACAGAGGAGGAAGTGCGGGGTACACACATGCCCTTTATTGTGCTGCCGTGAGTCGGTGAAGGAAAACGGTGGGAAGGGGGGTGTATCTGGACTGGAAAAACAGCTCTGTGGAAGATAGAGAGACACGAGTGCTTCCACACCCACTGTCACTCAGGCTGACGGAGGTGAACGACAGGCCACATTGTTCCTGTCCATGGCGTGAATGCCACGCTGAGGCTGACAGAGATAAGAGCTGAATGCATAGCTGCTCTCAGTATGTATGTGAGGGAAGTGACGGTGGCCACTTTGTCATTGCACCCGGATTTAAAGGGCTTTAGAGCTGATTACCAAAGAGGCCTGCAGGTTACACACGCTTATCTGTGGACGTTATCACCTGCTTCCTTGCAATGATGTATTGAAGGATTCGGCTTTACTGGGCAGATGCAGACAGGTTCATGTGCACTCGCTTCTGCTTGACACACTGGTTAAACTATTTACTTCTTCTGGAAAGTTTGTGAATATTTCTCATTCAGAGTCATGAACGTGCATGCCAGGTTTCGACACACTGATGCGTTTTGGAAATGCTGTACAAATTTTGCAACATTTGTCATACAAAAATGGGCTTCCATGCAATGTAGTAAAAAGTCAACACTGAAAAACAGCACAAAAAATATATATATTGTAGCTTGTCAAACACTAAAATATAAAATACATGAAAAACTCAAAAGGTTTACTTGAAATTGAAGACTCATCTCCTGAATCATCCAAGAAAAGAAAAAAAAACTTTTTTTGTTGTTTGTTTTTTTGGGTAACACTTTAGTATAGGGACCAATTCTCACTTTTAACCAGTTGTTTATCAGCATGCCTATTATTACGTATTAAGTGTTTATTAGTACGTATAAAGCACATATTCTGCATGACCATATTTGACATCCCTAATCCTACCCAATACCTAAAATGAACAACTACCTTACTAACTATTAAAGTAATAAGCAACAAATTAGAAGTTTATTGAGGCATAAGTCATAGTTAATGGTTTCTTAATAGTAAGAACTGGACCTTAAAATAAAGTGTGAAGCATCGTTTTCTTTCTTTAATCTAGTTGAGTTTCATGGTCAAAAAATCTGTCAAGAACAGCAGAGCTTTACTGGAAATCTAATGGGAAAAGTTTGGTACTGCACACAAACAAAATTATTTTTTGAGATATCAACCTCAAATTTGGAAACAACTGTTAATTTTGGCTTCGATCTTTCTAGCATTTCTGGGTTCAACACCTGTTGATAAAATATAATCTTATATTAAAAATTGCTCATAAATCATTTTCATAAACTTAAACCTATAGGGTTGGGTATTGAGAACCAGTTCCATTTTAGAACCGGTTCCAAATTTCCAATAATCAGGTATTTTGATAAGACATGTGCATTTCGATTCCACTTAACGATTCCCGCGTTCGCATTTTAATGTGATTTTAAACTATTTAAGTGCAGGAAAGGAAAGAACTTGCACACTGTTTGGGTGAAGCGCACACATCTGAAGTGCGAGCACAGAGAACAGTGGTCCCGATGCAGGTTCCCCACCTGTGTCCGTTCTCGAACTGTTCCATGCATTTCCACAAAGGTTGTGATGCAGGTTCCCCACCTGTGTCCGTTCTCCAACTGTTCCATGCATTTCCAAAGGTTGCGATTGCAGTTCCCAGCCTGTGTCCGTTCTCGAACTGTTCCATGCATTTCCACAAAGGTTGTTCCGGGCCGGAACTGACTTCTCTTTCACATTTATCGGCCAGTATGCACGAAATACGTCAGTATATCATCATACACAGCCATTTTTTTAAGTGAACATAAACAGATGAGAAAGAAAATGCATGTGTAACAGTATATTTAGATCTGTGTGTGTTCGGTGTTAAAGTGTTAATGATGCTGCCTATCATTAATGTTAATCAAAGAACAAAAGAAAATCATTAACTGACTGAATATCTTTCGTAAACTTAATGTGGATTAATCAATATTTTATTTATGAAAAGAAAACTATACAATTTCTGTACCTGACATTTGTTGAGTTTTATTTATTTATGCTATTGCTAATTAATTTGTTTACTTGTCTTGAACAATTTAATGCTTGAAATTTATATTAGTCTAGTTGTTTTTTTCTGTGGTATTTTTTTTTTTTATAAAACCATAGGCATAAAACAGAATAAATATGTTTGACATCTAAATATTTGACTTACAATTTGTTTAATGGACTTTTTTATCTTATTGGAATCAGAATTAGGAATCGATAACAATCGGAATCGATAAGAAGAATCGGAACCGGAATCGGAATCGATAAAATTCAAACGATACCCAACCCTACTTTAACCTCTATAACTTTTTCGGTTTACATTTTTTACAACATTTTACAATAATCTGCCAAGGATCTACTTTAAAATGAGACCAAACTTAAGTTTGTACTCCCAGTCTTCAGATTTTTATGACATTTTTGTCCTCCATGAACCTGCTATGTGTAACATTTGTAATTGACTCACAAGAGTTAATATCCACAGCATGCACAAATACAGAGTCTGACCACCTTGTGACTCTAATCAGACATCAATAATGATCCCGTATTAGTGTAGATTCAGTATGAACTCTCCAGTCCAGACAAACCGTGCTGACAGCTTCGTTACATGCTGCTCTCACTGCACACATGAGCGCATAAACACGAGCAAACAAAGCACGAAGAACCCCACATTAGCCCCGACACAACAACATTCAACCAGTGTCGGGGGTAACTCATTACAAGTAACGCGAGTTACGTAATCAGATTACTATTTTCAAGTAACTAGTAAAGTACCGCATTACTTTTTAATTACAAAGGAAAATATCTGAGTTACTTTTTGAAAAAAGTAATGCCAGTTACTTTGTTTTCCCATTTATTGACTGACACGTCTCCTGTCCCCATACTGGGAGAAATCGTGTTCGAGTTGTGTGAGCGTCGTGACAGATGTTACTGTAGTTCTAGATTAAATGTGAATGTGCATTAATTCATCCACTCACAAAAAACAGATTTAGTATTCATCAAAAAGAATTAAAACTCAGAATATGACGCAAACCTGCAAGAATTAAATATGTTAAATAACACAAATGTATCTAATCCCATTGTCTTTGCTGATCCAGTTCACCCGTACTAATAAGCACAAATGACTTTAGAGAAACTAACAATTATGCTTTGTTTATTTACTGCTGAAGAGTGTTTCTTCTCCTGTGTTCTACTGTACAGACGTGAATGTACTTTTGCTTCAGCCTGAGGTTTATTCATTACACTCTTTGGTGTGAAAGGGCTTTTATATTTACTATAAATAGAACTTCTTATTTTAAAAACAATCAAGCCCTGCTTATATTTAAAAAGTAACGTGAAAGTAACGCAAAAGTAATGTAACACATTACTTTCCATAAAAAGTAACGAAGTAACGTAATTATTTACTTTTTTGAGAAGTAACGCAATATTGTAATGCATTACTTTTAAAAGTAACTTTCCCCAACACTGCATTTAACAATACGCGACTATTTTAAATGGAATCGTCAGCAAAGCTAAAACAATCATTGCGCAATCCGCTCGCTATAGGAATGTACCTGTTTGAACCCCGCGTGCGACGGTGAAACTGATAAGCCCCGCAGCGGAGGAGAGCTGTCTGCAGCACTGCCTGAAATTTCCTTTCTTTCTTTATTTCTTTCTTTAAAAATACATTTAAAAATTGGAAAAAAATAACATCGAGTAAACAATTACTAATTACTCTTTAAAAATTGACCATGGTAACCATAGTTTACAAAAAAAAAGCCCATTATCAATTGTTTATTGACTATAAACACAATAAAGCAATTTTACATTTATTTAAATAAAATAATTATTTACATTACAGTGGTGGCTGATACTGAGTAAGCAATTGCTTATTAAATTCATAAATCAATATGGGGTGTTTTTTAAAATAAGTTTTTCGATTTTTTTCCAATTGCAATTACTTTTTCATATTTTATGAATGTATTTTGTTGTGCCTGATACCAAGTTAACAATTTCCTATTCATGAAATAACTTTTTTTTCTGTTACTTCTTCTACTATTTTTAAAATGTAATTTAATTTAACGTAACGTAACGTAACGTAACGTAACTTAACTTAATTTATAGCTGAATCATCCAAGGAAAAGTGTGGCTATGATTGGAAGATCATAATAAATTCATATGGAATCTCTTGAAATATTTAGTAATCTTTCTGACATTTGTAATGTATTTGTAAAGTTGTTTTTCAAGAGAGTGACGACTGGTACTGATGAATTATTTAGTTGAATCTAATATTTTTATTATTATGCTTGCATGTAAATGCACTACATCTGATACTATTAGTGTACCACAGTACTGTCTAAAAATGATACCATGTCTGGAACCCAGGAAGAAGGATTCAAGCACAATGTGAAAAGTACCCTTGCTGGGTAGAGCAGCGACTTCTTTCCCTCCTCTTTTTCATCCTTTCTCTAATTGAGAAAACGGGAGGGGGGAAGTCCAGTCTAATCCACTGAGCACATAGCGACCTTTTATACCTGCACTGGGTGAGAGAGAGAGACCTTTATTTGTACGTTTGGATCATGGAGAAGAGGTTTCAGGCTCAGCTGGGTCTGCGCAAAAAGATTAGATGTAACAAGAGCACTTTAAACCTCTTTAGAGGCCCTGGATTAGCTCAACTGAGGGTTACTCCATCTCTCTTAAATGAAACGATAAGATTCACAGGGACACAGGTGCTGAACAGAATGTTGAAGGAATGTGAGACCATCTACATATGAGGAAATTTAAAGCATTAATACATTTTGGCCATCGTGGTGAGAGTCTCAAACAGTGTGGGAACAAACTTTCTAATAACCTATTACTCTTTCTATTTCTGCAGTATGTATACTGTCATCAAATCACAATGCAATGCACCTCCACTTTTCAGTTTGACAAATGAACTGTATTAAGAAAATTAAACTGTATTGAAAAATTAATTATACAGAAATAGTTAAAATTGTAGATATATTAAAACAAATACAACTAAAAAAAATTCACAAATAAATACAAAAATGGTAAACAACCATATTTATAGACTGATGTAGAATATTATTATATTTATTTTTGCTTGTGATCTGTATTCCCAAGCTCTAATGTTACGAAACGATTAGCTTACAGTTCAAATTAGATCAACAACAAACAAACGGCCGGACGGACGGGATGATAGACAGACAG
>JADLZN010007516.1:35000-52500 GCA_018155175.1 Sinocyclocheilus anophthalmus
TAGATAGATAGATAGATAGATAGATAGATAGATAGATGTACCGACAGACAGACAGATACAGACAGACGGACGGACGGACGGATATGTTGGATAGATAGATAGATAGATAGATAGATAGATAGATAGATAGATAGATAGATAGATAGATAGATAGATAGATAGATAGATAGATAGATAGATAGATAGATGAGATACTCTTTTAGATATTAATAGTTTTTAACCAGAAATGAAATAGCATACTGTAACTTATTAGTATACAGTGTATAGTAAGCTGTGTTCAGTGAGTAGTACGCTAGTATTCTATTCTGTCAGTCAGTGATACGATGCAATTAATGTAAATGGCAGGTAGCAGGCCACTGACCCTGTAGAGGGGGCCATTAGGTGCACATCTTCTGCTCAGGCCGGTCAGGTGCCATGCCCCACGTAACCATGAATTATTGGTGCCATCTCAGATTACCCACAATACACTACAATGCCAGTGAGAGAGCGCTGCGGTCTCCCTGGGCCTGAGGAGGGGGGCCAACATTGTCCATCTTGACGGTGGAGGAGGAAAAGAAATCCCTTGGCTCTCTCTCACACAAGGCCATGTAGGTCAGTTTACAGCTCATCACTAAATTAGATAATCTTTTAGTCAAACAAGCCTCTCTTTTAGACTGGTCAGGCATGAACTTGACATTACTGATCATTAAAAAACATACTACAGTAAATACTGCACACATCTAATGGAAATAATTTAACTGTACTATTCTACATTTAACACCTGTGCATGTATTTACTGTTAGTGCTCCATTATTTAGTGATGACCCTGCTGAAGAGATCAGCATAGACGGTCACTAGTTAGTCAGTAAAATTAACCATGCAAATATTAAAAAATTACAAATGTCAAATTGAAAAAATTTATTAACATTTTAAGTTTACTTTTAAACATCTTCATATTCATTAATTATTACAACATATTTTTAAAGTTATTTATTTATAGAGTGTATTTTGTACATGGCCAGTTACAAAAACATAATCTTCCAAAAAATGTGAAAGAAAAAAATATCTATTGATGGTAAACAAATCTTACATCTCAAGCTCATTTGGATAGAAAGGCATTTAAAATGTTACAAAAGATTTTGGTTACAAATAAATGCAGCTCTTTCTATTCATCAAAGAATCATAAAAATGTACCATGGCTTTCACAAACATCATTAAGCTGCTACAACTGTTTTCTACATTTATAATAATAATAAATGTTTTTTTGAGCAGCAAATCTGCATATTATAATGATTTCTGAAAGATAATGTGACATTGAAGACTGGTGTAATGATGCTGAAAATACAGCTGCAGGAATTATATGTATAACACACACATATAAATATAACCCAAACTTTTGAACAGTAGTATATACATATATTATGGGTTAGGGGAAAAATATACCGTAAATGTGTCCTATGGTGTGACAGCAAAAATTTAGAAAAAAAACTAGCAATGAAGAAAAATCTCTCTTATGCTATTTGTTCAATTCAATTAAATTTTATTTGTACAGCGATTTTCACCATACAAATCATTGCAAAGAAACTTTACAGCAAATTAAGATTCTACAATATTTAGTGATACCTTATAAGTGGTGACTGTCAGTTAATGTACATATGGCAGAAATGTACGGAAAAAATAAATTTAAGACGTAATAAAACATACGATGAACACTATTAACAGCAATATTATATGAGCAAAAAACTTATACGCAAAAGTGTGGGAGTTCTGTATGTGTTTCAGGGTTGCATCACTGAGGTCACTCGAGGGGTTGCATCATCTTTCTCAGGGTCTGGATCCAGAAGAAGCTTGGGTACATTCTAGGTACCAGGGAGGTTAATCAAGCAGAACAAACGAGAAACAAAATAGGAGACATAATTAGCGTAGCTGTGTTCCAACCAAGGCAAAATGATTTGTTTAACCAAACACAAGAATCATAAGTGTGGCATTGGGATGACGATGATGAACATGAGGAGTAAAAGATTATTGAGATGGATTATTTGAATGCTTGGCCAAGGAGATGTGTCTTTAATCTAGATTTAAAAACAGAGCGAGTGTGTTTGAGCCCTGGACATTATCAGGAAGACTATTCCAGAGTTTAGGAGCCAAATGCGAAAAAGCTCTACCTCCTTTAGTGAATTTGCTATCCTAGGTACTACCAAAAGTCCAGGATTTTGCGACCTTAGGGAGCGTGATGGATTGTTACGTGGTAGAAGACTAGTTAGGTATGCAGGAGCTAACTCATTAAGGGCCTTATAGGCAAGTAATAATATTTTGTAACTGATACGGAACTTAATAGGTAGCCAGTGCAGAGACTGTAAAATTGGGGTAATATGATCATATTTTCTTGACCTGGTAAGGACTCTAGCCGCTGCATTTTGGACTACCTGTAGCTTGTTTATTGAAGATGCAGGACAACCAGCTAGCAGTGCATTACAATAGTACAGTCTAGAGGTCATGAATGCATGAATTAGCTTTTCTGCATCAGAAACAGGTAACACTTTTCGTAACTTGGCAATGTTTCTAAGATGGAAGAATGCTGTTTTTGTAACATGGGAAATATGATTTTCAAAAGACAAGTTGCTATTTAATATAACACCCAGATTTTTGACTGTAGAGGAAGTAACCGTACATCCGTCTAGCTGCAAATTGTAATCCACGAGATTCTGTGTACTGTCTTTTGGTCCAATAAGTAATATCTCTGTCTTATCCGAATTTAATAGGAGAAAATTATTGGTCATCCATTCTTTTACATTTTTAACACACTCTGTTAGTTTAGATCATTTAGAAGTTTCATCTGGTCTTGTTGAGATATATAGTTGAGTATCATCAGCATAAAAATGGAAACTAATCCCATATTTTCTAATAATATTACAAGGGGCAACATAGCAGAGAACCTAGGACAGATCCTTATGGCACTCAATATTTTACTGGTGATAATTGAGATGACTCCCCATTTAAATGAACAAGGTGGTAGCGATCGGACAGGTAGGCTCTAAACCATCTTAAAGCCTGCCCTTGAATACCTGTATAGTTTTGTAATCGATCTATGAGTATGTCATGATCTATAGTATCGAACGCAGCACTAAGATCAAGTAAAACTAGCAATGAGACACAGCCTTGTCTGAGCAAGAAGCAAGTCATTTGTAATTTTAACAAGTTCAGTTTCTGTGCTATGGTGAAATTCTTAATTTGTATATTATTAACAATTATTAACAAGAAATTAATTATTAATAATGATTAATTATTGTTTTCTAAATTTTGCTTGGTACCATCCGTTATATGTCAACAACCAATATATTGTATATATATATATATATATATATAGATAATATATATATATATATATTAGTGCTGTCAAACGATTAATCGCATCCAAAATAAAAGTTTTTTTTTACAAAATATATGTGTGTGTGTACTGTGTATATATATATGTATATATAAATACAGACCTACTAGTAACTCGCGATAAGCGTTTGATAGCACTAATATCTATATTATAATTGTCACGAATCCGGTCCATGAACTTCCATATGCTAGCCATCAGGAGGGTAACCCTTTTCAATTTCTGACTCGCGCAATCGCACTACACAAACTGTTGCATAGCACCCCGGACTACAATCCCATCATTCATTGCACTGTTTTTGCACGCAGCACGGATTGCACACAGTGTTAACACTGACTTGCAACCCAGCTGTTTCATATCACTCCACCTATTTAACACTCATCTGAACCTTCCATCGACCGAGTATGTTTAGCGCATAATACAGTAGCGACACTACAGAGCCCTCATTCGTTCCCAGCCTTAGCCCCAGCTTACCCAGTTAGACCAGCTTAGCCCCAAGCCTTAGCCTTAGACTTGTCTGTTTTCTCCGGTTTTGATCTTCGACTGTTTTCCTGGATTCCTCCCTTTAGCATTGCCCCTGTGACTCTGTCTGCAGTTCATCAACCCACGCTAGCCCTAGGATTATTCTCGTGTCTTGCCCGCCATATACCAGTTTGCCATTGTTCGACCCTGCCTGTGTTTCTGACCTCCTCTGCTTAAAATAAAGCTTTGCATTTGGATCCGCACGTCTCACGTCTTGTTAGCACGTTACAGAGGCAGAGTATTCTGTTAACGGGGCTAAAAAGACGTGTGAGACGTGGCGGTTCCATAAGCAAAGCTATTTTACGCAGGGAGGAGGTCAGAAACACAGGCCGGGGTCGAAACAGTGGCAACAGGTATATGGGTTCACGAGGGTCCTCGTTCATCACTGAGTTGTTTTTTGGACTTTGCTTTGTTGACTGTTGGCTCTCCATTCACTGTGGGTATCGCGGAGGAATGCAACCCCACACTCACTCCTGTAATGGCCCACGCACTAGATTACGTTCACAAAATGGCGGCGACAGATGAGTCTGATCACAAAATGGCAGACACACCAGCACCCCGTCAAGTCACAGTTGATCGTCATAAGTCAAGTCACCGCTCATCTTCATGAGTCTAGTCAAGTCACAGCTGATAGTCATGAGTCTAGTCAAGTCACAGATGATAGTTATGATTCTAGTCAAATCACAATTGATCGTCATGGGGCAGATCAAGTCACAGTTTATGATCACGAGTCTAGTCAAGTCACAGCTGATAGTTATGAGTCTAGTCAAGTCACAGTTGATCGTCATGGGGCAAATCAAGTCACAGTTTATGATCATGAGTCTAGTCAAGTCACAGCTGATAGTTTTGAGTCTAGTCAAGTCACAGTTGATCGTCATGAGTCAAGTCAAGTTACAATTCATTATCACGAGTCAAGTCTAGTCGCAGCTGATCGTCATGGGTCAAGTCTAGTCACAGCTGATCGTCATGAGTCAAGTCTAGTCACAGTTGTTCTTCCTGAGTTCAGTCAAGTCACAACTGATATTCATGAGTCTAGTCAAGTCACAACTGATCGTCATGAGGCAAGTCAGGTCACAGTTGATCTTCATCAGTCAAGTCTAGTCACCGCTGATCTTCCTGAGTCGAGTTTAGTCACAGTTGATCATAATGAGTCAAGTCAAGTTACAGTTCATTATCATGAGTCAAGTCAGGTCACTGCTAATCTTCAGGAGTCAAGTCAAGTCGCAGCTGATATTCATGAATCGAGTCAAGTCAAGTCGCAGTTGATCGTCATGAGTCAAGTCAAGTCACAACTGATCTTCATGAGTCCAGTCAAGTCTCAGCTGATCTGCCAGAGCCTCATCATGTCTCAGCTGTTCATCCAGAGCCTCGTCACGTCTCAGCTGTGAGTCCAGAGGCACGTACGCACTGCTGACCTTTTCTAGGAGTCTCCCACGTCTCAGCTATTCATTCAGAGTCACGTCACGTCAGTCCAGCTAGTCTCGCAGATTCCCGTCGCGGTGGGCCTACCAGTGTCATCCAGAGTAGTCAAGTCATTTCTGTGGCAAACAGGGACGTGGGGCCAGTATGTCGGTATCCCAGTCTGGTGTCCAGTGTGAGGGATGCACCGCTGGTGTCTGCACGCGCAGCTGGTATCCCCAAACCCACTCACTTTATCCCTCCTTTTCCTGAACTGATTCCTCTGTCTGAAGCGCTTCCCTTGATGGGGATCGCTTTTTGGTGTGTTTGGGCTGCATACACCACCACAGAACTCCCAGAGGCGGCGGTGCCCACTATTAGGTCTCCAGAGGTGGCAGTTGAAGCTGCAGAATCTTCTGAGTTAGTGGTGCTCGCTGCTGTGTTCCCCGAAGCAATGGTGCCTGCTGCAGTTTCTCCAGAGGTGGTGGCTGAGGCTGAAAAACCTCCCAAGGCAGCGGCGCTCACTTCAGCTCCTAGGATGGTGGTGGCAGCCAGAAATACACTTTCAGCCTGTCATGTCACGGTCGAAGGAACCATTGCTGAACTTTGTACCTGTCCTATCAAGGAAAACACTAATGGACTTTCCCTGTTTCCAGATGGTATGGCTGTAGAACCTCCAGAGGTGGCGGCATCGTTGCAGAACCTCCAGAGGTGTCAGTAGTACCCGTCTATGAACTCTCTGCTCGTCCTTTTCCGGCCAAGGAGGCGCCTATGAACTCTCTGTCCGTCCTGTCGTGGCTATGGAGGCCGTCTGTGAACTCCCTGCCTGTTCTGTTCCGGCCAAGGAGGCCGTCTATGAACTCTCTGCCTGTCCTGTTCCGGCCAAGGAGGCCCCCCCCCCGGCTCTGAATCTCTGTTCCTACCCTGTCACGCTTTAAGAGGAGACTGTTTGAGAAACGCCTGCTCGTCTGTCACAGCATAGAGGCCGTTTGCGAACTCACTGGCTCGTACTGTCATAGCTATAGAGGCCGTTGTGCGAGCTCCAGCTTGATCGTCCTGTCAACTCTATAGCGGCACCGGTTGCGAGCTCTCTGCCCGTCCTGTCACGGCCATAGAGGCCTTTTGCGAACTCCCTGCTCGTCCTGTCATGGGTATGGAGGCCGTTTGGGAATCCTCATCCTGTCCTGTCCTGGATATGGAGGTCGTTTGTGAATTCTTTGTGTGCTTTTTTGTCTGTCAGGGAGGTTGCCCCTGAATGCTCAGTTTTGTCTATCAACCCCAATGTTCTGTCGGTGTTGTCTGTCTCTGCTCTCTCGTTATTACAGTCTCCGCCATGGTCTTCTGATGGATGTGGTTCACCAAGGGGGCTCTCTGTTCCTTCTGCTCCCCCGTGGTGGTCTGTCTGGCTCTGGTGATCCTCTGCTCCGCCGTGTTGTCTACTGTCTAGGCTCGGTGTCTTCTGCCTTCAGACGTTAGGTGGGGGGTCGTATAGATGTAGTGGAGTCTGCGTGGTCGCTTGCTCCGCGCGGGGTGGTGATACTGATCATGAGCCTCTGGTGGTCTTCATCTCCGACGGGGTGGTATTCGTCCTGTTTGGTGGTCTTCTGCTACGCCAGGGGATTTCGGTCCTGGCTGTTCTGCTGTGAGTGGTCTTTCCGCTCCACCTGTGTGCCCGTCAGCCCTGGCTCTCTGCTCCGCCAGCCTGCCTCAGTGCCCGGTCTCTCCACTTCCAGGTGCGCCCTCCATCCATCCCATGTTCCGCCTCCATCCACCGCCCTCCGGAATGTAAAGGGTTTTGGCGTATGGAAGCGCGTTTGCCCCCTTGGGGGCTCTGTCACGGAAACCGCGCCATGGAAATTCATCTGTAGCCATCAGAGGTAACCCCTTTTCAATTCCATGATTGACTCTCGCACTACACACTGGTGCACATCACCCCGGACTACATTTCCAATCATCCATTGCACTGATTACACACACACGGGATGCACACAGCTGTTAACACTGATTGCACCCAGCTGCTTCATATCACTCCCTCATTATTTATCACTCACTCTGATCCCTTCCCTCTGCGAGTATTGTTTAGCACATATCTTTTGATAGCTACACTACAGAGCCCTCATTACTTTCCCAGCCTTAGCCTTAGCCTTAGCCTAGTTTTGCCTTGCCTTGCCTGTTTTCTCGGTTTTTGATCTTCGCCTGTTTTCCTGGATTCCTCTCTTTAGCCTTGCCCCTGTGACTCTGTGTATGCCAATCGTCGACCCACGCTAGCCCTAGGATTATTCTTGTGTCTTGTCCGCCATATACCTGTTTGCCACTGTTTCGACCCTGCCTGTGTTTCTGACCTCCTCTGCTTAAAATAAAGCTTTGCTTATGGATCCGCACGTCTCAAGTCTTGTCAGCCCATTACAGAATTGATATTAGGTAAGTTTCAAAAAACAGTGACTCTCGGTTGAACAATTATACAAAAACAAAATCATGTTATTTCATTGTGCATTCTAATTAATATCTATCAAACTGCAGTCGGGTTATTTTTATTAGGTAACTAACACAATAACACACAATAAAAACATGATAACATAATAAAAAAACATGATTTTTGAAAAAAAAAAGAGTTATCTGTTTTTGCAAATAAACTCTCCAGACACACACTCACACAATCACTCTCACACACACACACACACACACTCTCTCTCTCACACACACACACATACACACACACAACAACACACACAGTGGTTGCATCACTTCTCTTTCTAGAAAACTCTAGATGGTTATAATTGGCTAAGAACTAAGCAAAAATGAATGGAAAGAGGTATGTTTACTTTAGATATTTTAGGTATGTTATGTTTGATTTTTTTTCAGTTCAGATGTCTCTGTCTCTTGTGCTTGTCTTGGACGTGTCTGTGGCGTGTGGGTGCAGGATCTCAGGGAGGGTGCGGATGGACTGCTGGGGTCTGGAAGGCACCTGATGGTGTCTGTGAAAAGCAGAATGTAATAACACTCGTATGGCAGAAGGGGATGAGAGAGGATCCTAGATTAGAGCTTCACAGCCTTATCTGAGCAGATTAACCTCGCTACAGCTCTCGCTGATGCCCTGTGTCTTCCCACAGATGCGAAACAGTTACAGTAGTTTGGAAAAAAATTTAGCACTTGGTTTGTTATTTTGTTATCTAATGCAATGACATTTATTTTAAGTGTGGCTTTAAGTGTCCAAATACTTTATATTGTTTTTATACAGTTAAATATCATTAAATGGATACTTCCTTTCATAATAATTGCATAAAAACAAATCAAAGATTGTAAATCATATGATCATGAATATCATCTACTGTATATGACGTTCAACACAGATACTATCCTGATGTTCTGTACAGACAGTAACCAAAATGTATGAACAAATATCAACATTATATTCACGTTCGCATTCTGTTTTCATACTTTTTTCATACCATACTTTTCAAAATTTGGGGTCAATAAGATTTTTTTATGTTTTTCAGGACAGTTAAAGAGTAATATTGTAAAATATTATTACAATTTAAAATATTTGTTGTTCTATTTGTGATGCAAAGCTGTATTTTCAGCATCATTACTCCAGTTTTCAGTGTCACATGATCTTCAGAAATCATTCTAATATGCTGATTTGCCGCTTAAGAAACATTTCTGATTATTATGTATAAACACACACACACACACACACACGCGCAAGCAACGCCACGCCGAGCACACCCACAACACACACAAACACATTTTTGTGCTGCTTAATATTGTGTGGAAACATTTGCAAATTTACCAGGATTTATATATATATAAATTTAATGCATCCATGCTAAATAAAAGTATTAATTTCTTTTAGAGATAAAAACATACTTCTTTTGAATGGTAGTGTATATATGTATTATTATTATTTTTTGATAATGAATGAGTTGAATGAAAATGACTAGTGAACGAAAATGCTGCCAACAAGTCTCCAGCACACAAACTCCCTGAAAAAAATCCGACCAAAGAATGAGTGGGTGTGTTGAAACTTTTGACTGGTCTACAGTGAGATAGATTGAGAGAGAGAGAATGTGGCACGATCACTGAAAGTGTGTCTACCTCAGCCCTACAGCCCAGGGTTAATGTTGTGGCTGTAAAGTGGGAAGTATTGTCACAGCCTGTGAAGATAAGGTGATTTATGACAGAGAGTGTGAGGATAATAATCACAGCGCCACAGGGCAGGGAGAGAGGATGGAGAGATGTTTTTGCAGGGATTTCTCACCACTGCGGACCTGAAGACTTGAGTGAAAGAACACAGAGCCAGAATCAATGAGCCTTTAATCACCTGAATGAGGATTGAATAGTGAGTAAGAGACGTGCGAAAGGGAGAATTCACACAAACACGAGGATTCGTCATCATTTAGTTTGAATTTCTATGATTTTATATGGAGACACAAAAGAAGATGTTTAGCAAAATTCTAGTTGTTTTTACAATAAAACAAGCTCAAATAAGAGGATGTCGAGCTGAAAAAAGGGCAAAAGCACAAAAAGGTTCATATTAGTTGCATGCAAGGGTTCCGATATTTAAATAATTATTTTCTTGAAATTCGTCCAGTCAGTCATATATCATTCGAAGAAGTTTATGGTACTTTTGTGATTTTTTTATTTTTTTTAGCTTGACACCCCGTACTATATGCAGAAGAAAGCAAGTCACACAGGTTCAAATTTTAATTTCTAAGTGAACCATTCCTTTAATGACAAAGATGCAAGCATTGGATCCTATGCACCCAATTCTCAGAACAACTCTTGTGAACAAGCATTCTTCCAGTAACATTAATAGAACATTTGTTCAGTCTACACTTTCAAAATGTTGGCACAAAAATATTGCCTCTACATCATTCATGGATCTTTTTTTTTTTTTCAAAATGTTTTAGTTTGATGTCCATCTAAAATTTATTTTTAAACATTACTACATGTTTCAGAATGTTCAGAGAACATTCAAAGTAACAATCCCATAATGTTTGCTAAATAATAAAATGTAGTGTTCCCTTGAAGTTTGCATAACCAAGAAAAACAACTTTTGGATGCTCTGCAGTGAATGGGTGCCGTCAGAATGAGAGTCCAAACAGCTGATAAAAACATCACAATAATCCACAGCACGCCAGTCCATCAGTTAATGTCTTGTGAAGTAGCAAGAAGAAACAAATCCATCATTAAGGGATTCTAACTTTAAACTGGCCAAAATAACCATAATCCATAATATCTCTTCCTCCAGTGAAAAATCAATCTCCTGTTGTCCACCAACATATTTGTTTAGAGCTGTTTCGGACTGTTTTCACTTGTAAGCATATTTCTCTCCTGATTCAGACAAGATCACTTTTTCATTGTAATAAGCAAAATTATAGACAGAGGACATGCTATGAATATGCTAAATGTCTCCACACACCAGCTACCACAGATGGAAGTGTATGGATTGCTTAAAAACACAAATAAGCCTAAGTTTTCACTGTTAAATTAGTGCTGCACGTACACAAACAAAACACTTCAAAAATGAATTTTCCTGTGAAGTGAAAGTAGTGCGTGCTGCATGACTGCGAGTGTTTACTGTAAACAGCACGATGGAGGTTCTGGAGATCATGCAGGTGAGGCAAGTCTCATACCGTCAGACAGGAACCAAAGCAGACAACAACACAAACAACCCTCTAGCAAATGAAATGCCTCATTATCTCAGTGGCATATTTATTGTTTTATTCTATTACGAAAAACAGTTTAATAGCAGACTAGCTCCCTGTTTTAGGTAATTAGTGAAAAACAAATGCAGAGGATTTCTGAAGTGCTGACAAGTGATTTAGCACTTCTCATCTTGTTCGGTTTCATCTCACCGAATCAGAAACTAAACATGAAGAGCCTCTGTTTACACATTTTATTGGTATGTCTTGCTCTAATAAAAATGTAAAAACTGCATTCACTGAAAAAGAAAAAAGAAATTAACTCACAAATTGCTACATTTCAAATATAATTACAAATGACATGTAACACTGAATTAAATATATATACATATGTGTCCCTGGAGCACAAAACCAGCCATAAGTAGCACGGGTATATTTGTAGCAATAGCCAACAATACATTGTATGGGTCAAAATTATACATTTCTCTTTTATGCCAAAAATCATTAGGATATTAAGTAGCATTGCTAAGAACTTAGTTTAGACTACTTTAAAGATGATTTTCTGAATATTTAGATTTTTTTTGCATCCTCAGGATTTCCAGATTTGCAAATAGTTTTGTATCTCAACCAAATATTGTCCTCCTATCCTAACAAACCATACATCAATGTAAAGCTTATTTATTCAGCTTTCAGGATAAAAATATACCCTTATGACTGGTTTTGTGGTCCAGGGTCACATATACATATACAGTATCTCACAGAAGTGAGTACGACCCTCACATTTTTGTAAATATTTTATTATCTTTTCATGTGACAACACTGAAGAAATGACCCTTTGCTACAATGTAAAGTAGTGAGTGTACAGCTTGTATAACAGTGTAAATGTGCTGTCACCTCAAAATAACTCAACACACAGCCATTAATGTCTAAACCGCTGGCCACAAAAGTGAGTACACCCCTAAGTGAAAATTTCCAAATTGGGCCCAAATTAGCCATTTTCTCTCCCCGGTGTCATGTGACTCATTAGTGTTACAAGGTCTCAGGTGTGAATGGGGAGCAGGTGTGTTAAATGTGGTGTTATCGCTCTCACTCTCTCATACTGGTCACTGGAAGTTCAACATGGCACCTCATGGCAAAGAACTCTCTGAGGATCTGAAAAAAAGAATAGTTGATCTACATAAAGATGGCGTAGGCTATAAGAAGATTGTCAAGACCCTGAAACTGAGCTGCAGCAGGGTGGCCAAGACCATACGCGTGTAACACGACAGGTTTCCACTCAAACAGTCCTCGCCTGTCGACCAAAGAATTTGAGTGCACGTGCTCAGTGTCATATCCAGAGGTTGTGTTTGGGAAATAGACGTATGAGTGCTGCCAGCATTGCTGCAGAGGTTGAAGGGGTGGGGGGTCAGCCTGTCAGTGCTCAGACCATACGCCGCACACTGCATCAAATTGGTCTGCATGGCTGTCGTCCCAGAAGGAAGCCTCTTCTAAAGATGATGCACAAGAAAGCCCGCAAACAGTTTGCTGAAGACAAGCAGACTAAGGACTTGGATTACTGGAACCGTGTCCTGTGGTATGATGAGACCAAGATAAACTTATTTTTTTCAGATGGTGTCAAGCGTGTGTGGCTGCAACCAGGTGATGAGTACAAAGACAAGTGTGTCTTGCCAACAGTCAAGCATGATGGTGGGAGTGTCATGGTCTGGGACTACATTAGTGCTGCCAGCACTGGGGAGCTACAGTTCATTGAGTGAACCATTAATGCCAACATGTTCTGTGACATACTGAAGCAGAGCATGATGCCCTCCCTTCAGAAACTGGGCCGAATGGCAGTTTTCCAACATGATAACGACCCTAAACATACTTCCAAGACGACCACTGCCTTGCTAAAGAAGCTGAGGGTAAAGGTGATGGATTGGCCAAGCATGTCTCCAGACCTAAACCCTATTGAGCATCTGTGGGGCATCCTCAAAACGGAAGGTGGAGGAGCGCAAGGTCTCTAACACCTGAAGAGGACTCCAGTGGCAACCTGTGAAGCTCTGGTGAACTCCATGCCCAAGAGGGTTAAGGCAGTGCTGGAAAATAATGGTGGCCACACAAAATATTGACTCTTTGTGCTCAATTTGGACATTTTCACTTAGGGGTATACTACTTTTGTGGCCAGCGGTTTAGACACCAATGGCTGTGTGTTGAGTTATTTTGAGGGACAGCAAATTTACAACTGTTATTCAAGCTGTACACTCACTACTTTACATTGTAGCAAAGTGTCATTTCTTCAGTTTTGTCACATGAAAAGATATAATAAAATATTTACAAAAATGTGAGGGGTGTACTCACTTCTGTGAGATACTGTATATAAAATAAAAATGAGAAAGACTACAATTTTATTGTAAAAACAAAATAATTTTTTTTTTTTTACAATGTATATATGTGAGGAAATCATCCTATTAGGAGCAACAAAAATTATTACTAGGGCTGCCCTCGACTAAGAATTTTTCTGGTCGACTAGTAGTCGTTCATCCATTTAAATGATCATAATGAGCCTTTAATTGCCTACATGCCTACAAGTGCACGCATAAAGCTTCTAGTGACTTCGCCAATGTGGATTTTTAAATTTTTTTTCTGTGACTAATAAAAGTTTCGTCGACCAAGCCTCTTCTGGTCGACTAACGATTAGTCGACTATTAGGGGCAGCCCTAAGTATTACCATTACTATTGGTCAGAATGTTAAATAAACCAAATGGATATTTAATCATTCATTTGTGTCCTGTTCGTAAAAAAAAAAAAAAAAAACACTATGAAGCACACAAATGAACTGGGCTTGGTTGTGTGGCTTAGTGGGTAAAGATCTAGCTGGTCACCAAAAGGTTGTGGGGTTCAAACTTCATAAGGGACGATCCTTGAAATGAAGACAAAATAAAAATGAGTAACATGCTCATCTTGCAACTACATCATGTTGAAAAACTGCTGAACAAAGACAGTGATCTAACTGTGGACATGCAGCAAACATCTGTCCTGTAATGAGAGAGCTAACCTCAGCCTGAAGCACGAGTACAAGAACCCTGAACTCTTCATGTGCGGTGCTGCTTACAGTGGCATACAGTGTACTATAAAATATATTTGTAAACAAGACAGAGAGTTTTATTGGAGTACATTCACTAGCACATATCAGTCACTTTTTTGGTTGTCGGAATTTCACGTTTAATTCAGTGTTACTTTCCATTTCTTTGTAATTGTTTGTGACATTTACTAGCAATTTATGAGTGAAAATTGTTTCTACACCAAATTTTTTTATAGTATACAGCCAATATATATACATATATATGTTTTATATTCGTTATATACATGTGTGTATTTTTTACTACATCTAATACAGCCTGTATTATGCAGCCAATTTGAATGTAATAATTTCTCATGTTGAAAATAAAGTTTTTACATTTTATTATTATTATTTATGTTTAATATTATTGTACGATTCATATAAAAAGTAATATGTGCTTCCAATAAAATCATTGCATTGCTGAATACCGCCAGCACATTATACTCCAGATTGAAAATATAATATTAAATATAACTTAAATTCAATTCAATTAAAATAGATTACTTTGGACCATACACACTACCATTTAAAAGCTAATTATTTTATTAATAATTTTATTCAGGAAGTGCATATTTACAGTAAGCACATATTGGTCAACTTTATATTCATTAAAGAATCCTGGGGAGAAAAAAAACACTATTTCCACAAATTTAAAATATGAAGCAGCACAACAAGAAATGATTTACAGTTATTTCTGAAGGACCATGTGACACTGAAGACTGAAGTAATGGCTCACACAGGATTCAATTACATATAAAAATAAAATAAAACAGTTATAATATTTTGCAAAAAACAATCTCAGACAAAATTCTGAATGGTATGCAACATACTGCATAAACAGTATGATGGTTCACAGTTTTGTAGGTATTTATACGTGTTACACTTAGCCCACCCTCTCTCACCCCTAAAGATGTCTACCCATAATCCCCCTTTTCTATGGCAATCTTTTGGCATATGTTTACACAAGGCAGATATTTGTTTCTCCTCCCAGGGCTTTGGACACAAGAGCGTAAACCCGCCGCAGAAGGGTGATGAGGGCCGTCTGACTTGCATCCACAATAGACTCCCAGCTCATACACGCTGATTCCCACTGTCAACTTACAATAGCAGTGGATTAAGATGCTAAATATCCACCCAACCTGACATGTTGACATGTTCTGCTAAATGTGTTTCAAGGTGGATTTAGGTACATTTGTTCCATTTGGAAAGAGAAAGAAATGCTGAAAGTGTGTCGTTGGTTAAAAAGGGCGCTCTAGTCTTTTCGACGAAGATGACATTCACCTTAATGGCCGAGAAGAGAGCTGGGAGTTTTAGGGGGGACAACGTTAAGAGTTTCAGGGTTTGTGAGAGCCCCGTCCTTAAGCAAATAAACTGAGAGGAATTTTTGCCATTGCTGTTGTGCAGCTTTGACTGACAGCTCGGCATCTCCGAGGAGCCTGTCAGCAAAGACAGCGAGAGGTCAGACCGTGACCACCCCTGCTGAGAGAGCTGACCTCACACACACACACACACACACACAGACATACACACAGACATACACAACCCCACCCAACACACACCCATACACCACATAATACCTGCCACACACCCCTCACACACACTTACACACACACACACATGCGCAAACACGCACACGCACAACAGACATACTGCACACACACACACACGTATGCACAAACACGCACACGCAGCACACACACACATACGCACACATTGACATACCAGCACACACACACAACGTACACACACACACACGTACACACACACAGCGCACAAACACACACACACACTTACCAGACATACATGCACGCACACCACCCTCACAACGTACACACACATAACCCACGTACACACCCACACATGCCACACCCACCCACACACACACACCTACTACCAGACATCAGCACGCACACACACACCCACATGCACTCACTCAATCACTCACTCACACACACAAACACACGCGCACATACATACATGCACACACACGCACACACCAGAGGTGTAAAGTATTGGAGTAAATGTAATTAGTTATTGTACTTGAGTATCTTTTCGGGTACTTTGTAGTTGTACTGAATATCAAAGATATGAGCAACTTTTACTCTTTACTTCACTACATTTTGAATGAGTATCTGTACTCTTCACGCCACTACATTTGAAGTGAGTGTTACAGTTACACATTACATTTAGCATGGACCTAGCTTTTTCTGCAGCAATTTACTTTTGCTACATAAGACGTGATACTGCCTATTACAGGTCAATGAAAGTACTGCATCTTGTGCATTTTGCCCTTACTCACCCAAACTTGCCAACAAGGCTACTTTATGTGAATGCGAGTTCCTAAGCAAGTATTTGTGAATCACAGGTGTTTTATATATGAGATGAGTTTTTCCCTTGTTTTTTGTTTCATGCTCTCTGTGCCTTGCCTTGGACTTTTATGTCACTTCCTGTCTCCCATGTGTTTGTAGTCAGTTTGTAGTCCGTTTTGTTCATTGGTTCCCCTTGATTAGTCTACCCAGGTGTGTCTTATTTTGTTAAGCTTGTTATTCCCCTGTGTATATATATAGTCCTAGTTTTTCTTTAGTTCCTTGTGAATTGTTGAATGTAATGGTTGTCTGTTTGCCAGTCATTCTGTTCTTTGTTCCCTTTGTTTTTTTCTAGTTTTTCCATGAAATACCAGCACATAGATCCTTGCCTCTGCCTGTTTTCCGCAGCTTCTTCACAATGTTACAGTTTTTCACTGGCATGTCTCTTTGACTAGTGCATCTTTGAGCCTACATTCTGTACGTGTAAAATACTTAAGTACTGTTAAAATTAGATACTCTAAGACTTTTACTCAAGTTATTTTTGGAATTGGTGACTTGTAATGTGTAGTTGAGTAATTTTCACTGTAAGGTATCTGAACTTTTACTCAAGTATGGTTTTTAGGTCTTTACACCTCTGGCACACACACACACTCACACACTCATACACACACTCACACATACACACACTCGCTCACACACACACACAACGCATGTACAACTACACACCCGAGACATACACACACACTCACTCACACACACACGCATGCACACACACACACCACAGAGACCTACAAGCACACATACACACACACACACTCATTCACACACACACTCAAAACACACGCACACGCATGCACACGTACACACACACACACACAGAGACATACACGCACACATACACACTCATTCACACACACTCCACACACACACACACACACACACAACACAGAAGTATTACATACACGCACACACACCCACACACACTCACACAGAGACATACATACTGTACATACATACATGCACACACCACACACACGCACACACCCACCCGCAACACCCCACCCAGCATACCTATAATATACGATAGACCACAGCCGTTTAAAAGTTTTGGATCAGTAAGATTTTTTTTTTTTTTAAGTCTCTTATGCTCATCAAAGCTGCATAT